>JAVQJF010035567.1:0-25124 GCA_036023855.1 Gadopsis marmoratus | reverse complement strand
CTCTCTGAGACACACGCACCACATTCTCAAGAGAGCGCACACACACATACACATGCTCCACTTCCTCCCCAGAGCCCGCTTGGGTGAAGACAGCATGGGCGGCGGCGAGCTGTGAGGATGGAGAAGAGAGTGTGTGTGATCCAGACTGACTTCCACCAGTACAGACCCACCATCGCTCTGCACAGCAGACCCCTGGCACATGTAAGAAACCTCCTCTGACACCCCCTTTCTCCCCCCCCTTCTTTCTTTCTCTCATTCTCTTTCTCCATCTTTAGCCTGTATTCTGTTCTTCCTGCTTGATTCACCCTCCTTCAGTCTCTGAGCGCGGGGGCCCCTCCTCACTGCAGGCCCTCGCCTCTCAGAAAGAGGAGCTGCTTTTTCAATAGGGGGCGTCAGAGTGTGTAGGATCGTGCATTTGCACCGTATGTGTCTGTCGCTGATGTGCATCTGTCTGTGTCTGTTAAAGTGGCTGTACATTTCTGATTTTCTTGGTTTCTGCAAATTCTTTTAGTTTCAGCTGTTAGTAAATCTGTTTTAAAGGCCGGCTAATGTCACACACACACTAGCCTCTGTTTTTCCCTCTCGCACACACACTACAGAGGAATGCAAACACAGATAAGCATCAGAAAACATCACATACGTAAATTTCATCTGCTTGGCAAATATGTCTGAAGTACAGCTGATATTACATTTTCATCAGCATCATTAACTTGTATCTCTGGAGATTCGTGTGCAGTGAGAGATACTGTTTCAGTGGTTTGGATAAAAAAATTTAATAAATCTCAACTCAAG
This sequence comes from Gadopsis marmoratus, assembly GCA_036023855.1. Classification (NCBI taxonomy): domain Eukaryota; kingdom Metazoa; phylum Chordata; class Actinopteri; order Centrarchiformes; family Percichthyidae; genus Gadopsis; species Gadopsis marmoratus. The sequence goes on along the minus strand of JAVQJF010035567.1, from coordinate 24,332 downwards.
GTCCATTTACTAGCTTTTTCTGGAACTTTCAGCCCCATCTTCATCCATCATGATCAGCAGATGGAGTTTGCTTAGTTGCCGTGGAGGTATTTATGGAGCTTGGTCAGCTGATAAGAGGTGGTTGTATATCTGTATATGGTGCTTGTGGGGATGACCAAGTTCCATGTTTTTGTGCATCTCTATTTTGTATTAATACTTTATATATTTACATTAATGTTGCAGTTTTCATGCCAAACATTGCAAGAATTCAGTGTTTCCTCACATATTAAATGTAAAATTCAGACCATCATGGGAACTAAAGCAACCATTGGACCTTCCTAAAAATTCATTCATTCATTCAGTCCTCAGGGGTCACGAGGACGAGGTGAATACTGGGTTGTGAACCGAGACAAAACCAAATTTTTTAACATGGTGATTAGTTTCACCCCTTTTAGACCTTTTTAAAAAGTATTCAAATGAGACAAAGGGAGAAACTTCTCACAGCATATGGACATATGCGCCTCGTGACACGAAGTATTTCTGCGTAAGGGGTCCCAAGACAAAAAGGTCGGGAACCCCTGTGTGCAATATTTCATCTAAGTCTAATATCCAGCGACAGACCGCTGACAGACCATACGTTTCTAACTGTTATCTGTCTATGATTCATGGCTGCGTGACGTTGACCACCTCCTCTCATTCTGCAGACCATGATGGCTCCTTCAGTAGATGGGTGCTGGTCTGATCTCTTGTTCTTCCCTCTGTGAATATATATATACACACACACACACACACACACACACACACACACACACACACACACACACTTAAAAAGCAAATTTTGGGTGCAAAAATAAAATCCTCTGAAATGATAAAACTGTACATTCCTATACAGATAACCTTTTGATGTTTTCCTTTAGCTCAGAATGTTCGTTCCCTTTTATCACATCAATAAAACATCTGCAAATTGTGAAAATAAAGATTTGAAGATTTAGATTTTTTTTACATATAGAAACACATGACAAGCTTATAAGAAACAAAGCATTGTTACAGATGGATTAATTTAAATAATAATGTTTGAAGCCCAAAGATGAAAAATTATCCAATATCCAGAACTTGTTTTTTCTTCTTTCGTACCCCATTAATCATCTGATGACCCCTCAGATTTGTCTTGTGACCCTTTGAACTTCAAAGGGTTACAAGACAAATCTGCATTTGGGAATCTGGGCAACCTCTAGACTCAACAACCAGCTGTATATAGAATGTCTAAAACTAGCTCCACCTCGAGCAGCTACAACAAGAAAATGCTATTTATACATTGTTGCATTGACATTAATAAATCTTACAAAGTAATTTAATTATATCAGTCACAGGGGTAATTTTCATGTGTAAAGAGTATCATACTTTTATTTTGATACTATAGGTATATCTCTTTGATCATATTCTGTACTTTTACTTAAGTAAGTTTTTGAATTACTTATACAAAAGGTCTGAGTACTTCTTCCTCCACTGCTCCGAATGCAAGGGTGGTGTTTTCTAATTTATCCACTATGCGGACAGAGTGTTTTAAAAACCCTCTGCTTTTATGGGAATAATGCCACCATGACACCACAAAAACCAGACTGAAAATAGAAGCACTTGTGGACGTAGATATTTCCCTTTAGGTCCAAGAAACGCTTCCTGTATTGAGTTTTGTGAAATGGTACGTTTGATAGTAAGACAGCTAAATGATGAATAAGGAGGAGGCCACTGAGCTGCTAAAAGGTGAAGAAAAATGCACGAATAAGTGAGAGATGGAAAAGAATAAAGAGCATGGATTGAAGGTCAAATGGAGGTAATGAAGAGGAGAGGAATCAGGTGAATCTGTTCACAACAGATAAATCTTGATAGATGGGGTACTGGCTGTTAAATAGTTGAGTTCTTTGCTGCATGATACCGAGAGGAATTTACGTGTGTGTGTGTGTGTGTGTGTGTGTGTGTGTGTGTGTGCAGCACAGAAGTGGATGTATGGTGGACTGGACAGCAACATGCTTCTGCAGTACATCGCCTGGGTCACCTACCCTGTAGTGCTCATCACTTTCTCAGCAGGATTCACACAGATACTGGCTCCTCAGGCTGTGGGTAAGACACACACACAAAAACATACACACACACACAGTTGCTCACTTTTACGCAACCTATGCATAAACATATGTATTCATGTCTTTAATTCATGGCCTCATTTCTGTGTTTGAATAATGTAATTGGCTCTATAATGAACCATAAGGCCTCCAAGGGCAACTCTTTGTGGTCACGTCTGCAGGAAATCCATAAAATATACCTCTGATGCGACGTGCATACAGAAAACTATATGAATATCAATACGCTTTTCCCCTCACCCATCCCCCTTGCTCTTCATTTATTCTGCTCATCCTCCTCTCTGTAATTGCTTCTTTTCAACTCATCTTTTCTCTCCACTCCATCATCCCACCTGGCGTCTTTCTTTTCATCTCCCAGGTTCAGGTATTCCTGAGATGAAGACGATACTGAGGGGCGTGGTCCTGAAGGAGTACCTGACCTTTAAGACGTTTGTGGCCAAAGTCATTGGCCTGACCTGTGCTCTGGGCAGTGGGATGCCTCTGGGGAAGGAGGTAGAGGCTTTATATTTCCTTCATCTCTTCCCATCACAGTTTTCTTGGCTGCACAAATTACACATGACAGATTGCGTGACAGCTTTTGAAGTTTCCTGTCAGGAGCGTGTAATATTATATTCTCGTTAAAGTCATGGCTGGGAAAATAAAAAAGTGATTGACTGCTAATAACACTTGCATTTCCCATTCGAGGGTAATCAGGATGTTTGAATCTGAATCTGAGCAGCGTTTAATCGTGCAAGGTTTCTGACTAATGCCTCTGAACGCTGAAGTGCAGGATGCTCTACTCAAGTGTTTTCAGTCATATCCTGTCCACTAACATCCTAATCTCTCTCTCTCTCTCTCTCTCTCTCTCTCTCTCTCTCTCTCTCCCTCCCTCCCTCTCTCCCTCTCAGGGACCCTTCGTTCATGTTGCCAGTCTGTGCGCCGCTCTCCTGAGCAAATTCATGGCTGCTCTTTTTGGAGGGATTTTCATGGTGAGAATGGTAACTACAATAAAAAAAGAACACAGATTTCCAGATGCACTGATGCACAAATGCAAACTTGTTTGACTTCTTACCAATTATGTCTCTAACTGGAACATTAACAACAACAACTAAATGTATTCTCTTGAAGATTAAATCATTAATGTTTCTTAATTAACATATCCTTATTTTGAGCTTGTGTATGGTGAAATACTCAAAATTGTGTATTTGCAGTAGTTGGTGATGCTCTCTACGCTCAGATATTTAGAAATATTGATCATGTTTGTCGGGTTGATAACATAATGTCTTCTGACTTAATCACAACAAGGTGCAACAAATTCACAATTCCAACATCACATTCCAGATTGCAGCTTTAAAGAAATAGTTCCCCATTTTAGATGAGAATATTGATGTCGTGTCTGTGCGTTTGGTCAGTGTTTTCCAGACTTTATAACCTTTTCGTAGCCACTTCCCCACAAACTGTTCCTAACTTTTTCCAAATGATTAAAAGTGAATTGTGCTGATTTCCGTCCGGAATCGAACAGGGATCCTTGCAGTTTCATGGTGTGCACTCAGTCACCAGGATGCATAAATGCCTCTTGTTCTTTTATTTACCTTTTATTCATCGAGGTAAGTTTCATTATGAACCAGCGCAAAACACGGGGATGCTGCCGTTGAGATTTAGGGGTCATTTCACAAGCCCACTTATCTAACCTTTGGGCCACTGCTTTTCTTCTATACAAACATCTCCATTTAAGCTCTATAAATGATGGATTCTATGAAGACATTCTTTCCGTTGTCCTGGAGGAACTTGAATAACAATTTTTACTAGGATGATTTATGTCATTGGAAACATTTTTGCTGTCGAAATGAATTGTAAATGGTAAATGGACTCTTTCTTATATAGCGCTTTTCAACCGGAACGGTTCCCAAAGCGCTGTAACAGTAATCTAAGTTTGAACAGTAATTGTGATTGCACTGGAGATACTGTATCTCAACATGACATCTCTTTTTGTTGAACAAGCTATCATGAGAGTAATTTAACGCTGAACAACAAGATGTGTATTTTATTGTCTTAACTGATTTAAAGGGTTGCTGGTTTGGGATTCTTTCCTTTATCTCTTACACTTATCGTAATACCTGAGCCCTAAATTGTTGCTGAGAAGATACTGTAAGAGGATGGGCACCACATCGGAGGATTTTCTTGCTCTTTTGTGTCTTTTCCTTTTGAAGAAGTAATAAACTACTCACAATCACAGTTGTTCTTTAAAAAGTCTTTTATGTTTCTGTGACTTTCTGCCGCCCCCCCCCCAGGACTTACTCTCACCTCATGTGACACCACACCCTGGACTTCTATTTCTGCACTGGACAGTGTGCTGTGCTTCTCCTCAATATACCAACAGCACCGGCGTCGCCATCAGAATGGAGGAAGATAGACTGCAGTGAAGTGGAGGAAGGAAACCTCATGTCAGCACTGTTAGAAAGACTGAAATAGTCCAGGGGTCGACTGTGCAGCCGTTAAACCAAATGTTAATTCAGTTCACTGTGGATTCAAGGCTATTTGCTGACGCTCATTCTCTGCTTGTTTGATTTTTGAGTGGTTTGGATAATAAGTTGGAAGTCTTCCAGGAGCAGAAATAGAAGGTAACCTCTACACTCGCACAGATGGCACTCACACATATTTCTGTCTTTTTTTTTTTCCACTTCTTTCACTGCTAAAGGAAGAGCCCTTTGAGGGAAGCAAGGTATGAATGCACGAGTCAGATAGTTTCTTTAATGCCAATCCCATCAACATTAATAATCCATGCCATCCATTTCAGAAGCTGAGACACGTTGATGCCTTTCCATTTGTCTGCAGTGTTTGATTCTGTTCAGCGAGGTATCGATCTGTCCTGCCTTTGCTTCTATACAAACATCTCATTCCTTGATTTCAACACTCAATCCTATGGCCTCTCATATCCCAACCGCTCATATATGTGATCTCATCGAATGTGAAAAGGTCCAGCAGCAGCTTTACAGTAAAAACATTTGTTAACAGTTGGTGACTTTGGTGTTTCATGTGAAATGCATTTGTTTTATATTGTCTGCGTTTGTGTCATTTGCATGTGCGTGTACACCTGTGGGTATTTGTGTGCGTGCGTCTATCTGTGTGTATATCTGATTCTTGTCGGACAGAACGAGCTGAGGAACACAGAGATGCTCTCGGCTGCCTGTGCAGTGGGTGTGGGCTGCTGCTTCGCTGCTCCTATTGGAGGTAAGACAACATGGCTGCAGCCTCTGATTGAATGGTATCTAATACTGGTGGATAATTACAGGAGCAAATTAGATGGGGAGAATATTTACCCACGCTAGCAGGAGAGCTGGTTCCAGTCTTTTGCTCAGTCCATCCATTAAAATATTTGATTCAAAGCAACTGTTGGCCAGATTGACATAAATATTCATGTCAAAGGGTGTTTCATATTGTTGTAGGTGACCCTGTGACCTTTCCTCTGGCGTCAGGTCAAACAAAATGTCACTTCATCAACACTTTTTTCTTTTAAGCGGCAATGGAACATGGAAGCCTTGAGAACTACGCGTTGAAACTGTCAATGTTGCCAAATCATGGACATATTGTCTCTGAGTGGGAATGTCTTATAAGTGTTTGTTTGTGTGGTGCAGGGGTGCTGTTCAGTATTGAGGTCACGTCAACATTTTTTGCGGTGAGGAACTACTGGAGGGGCTTCTTTGCGGCCACCTTCAGTGCCTTCATATTCAGAGTGCTGGCTGTGTGGAACCAGGAGGAAGGTAAAAGTCCTTTATTCCATCTTTTAAATAACAGATTTCTGCGTTTGTTTATCTGTGTGTGTGCGTATTTGTGTCTTTTTACCTGTGCTATGATGTTGTTGTTTTTTTATGTTGGGATTGATGATATTTAAGATCTCTTAACATATGATCCGACAAAAGTTAGGGAATATTATTTGAGTTTTATTTATATTGATTCTGTATTTTAAGCCGGTGGTTCAATACACTGCAATATAAACATTTACTTTGTGCTTAGTGTCCAGGCCCTTTCCAAAGGTCAGTGTGATATATGTTTGTACATTCTACACTGAGTGAGCACAATCCTCTTTTTGTTCCTCAGAGACCATCACTGCTCTCTTTAAGACTCGTTTCCGCCTGGACTTCCCGTTTGACCTTCAGGAGCTGCCAGCGTTCGCCATCCTCGGGTGAGTGTATTTCTCTGGACTGACGCCACATTAAACTGATCCCAGAGAAGTTTTGGCGCCTGAGTTACTGAAGAGATCTGAGCTCTTGTTCACCTTCTGTCTCTCTCCCTGTAGTCTCCTCACATTCGTCGAGTCTGAAGGTTGATTTGTATTCGATGAACGGGGCATGAAATTAAGTTTTTACTCTGCTGATTACAAGTGGAGGCCGTATCCACATCATCACATGCCAAATTTGATTCATTTGATGCCAAAACGTTTTAATAGAGAAAAACAATGAATTAACATTCATTAGCTTCCTGTCAGATAGCCTCAGAAAAGTGACTGACTTGACCAGGCTCAGTAAAACTGTATGTGTATTTCATTTCAATGTAGCTGGTTTAGTTTTGTCCCAGGATACTCTTCTGTTTCACCTTCAACAGACCAAACAGATGTGTCTTTGTCTGTTTGTAGGATTGCCTGTGGTTTCGGTGGTGCTCTGTTTGTCTACCTGAACCGGCTGATTGTAGAGTGCATGAGGAAACAGAAGACTATTAACAAGTTCTTACTGAGGAAGTGAGTATCTGATCCCTGACGTCACACCGAACCTTTACACTTTTGTTGATCAACATTTTGGGAAAGATGCACTTTGATACCATTCTCATGTCTGTCTGCTGGTAAGAGTGGAGCTACTGCACAGAGATAGTTAGCTTAGCTTAGCATAAAGACTGGAAACAGGGGGAAACTGCTAGCCTGGCTCTGTTCAAAAATAACTAAATCAGATTGCTAGCACCCCTGATGCTCATTAATTAACATGTTAAATGTTGTGTGTGTGTGTGTGTGTGTGTGTGTGTTTGTGTAATCTGTAGAAAGATTGTGTAATTGATTTGTGATTTTGTTACTTTTGGACAGCTGTTTCCCCCTCTTTCCAGTTTTTGTGCTAAGCTAACTGGCGGTTGGCGTCATATTTAATGGACAAATATGAGAGTGGTATTGATCTTCTCGACTACCTCTCTGCAAGAAAGTGAATAAATATATTTCCCAAAATGTTGAATTATTCCTTTAGAATCCCAATAAGTGTCCAAGATGCACCCAGAAAAGCCACAATTTAACCAGTTAAACTGTAACTAAACCCAAGAAGCATAAGAAACCTGCTCATGAAGATGCTAAACTTGTGTTTAAAATTTGCTTCCTGTCTGATGTCACAATCTTATTGTAGTATTGGGGAATTTAGGTGAAGTCCTTGCATGAATTGGGTCAGTTTCACACATTACAGGGAGCTATTTATAGTTCTTCCATTCTCACCACCCTGAAAGCATGTGTGCACATACAGTGTGACAGGCACACCCATTAATGACCCCGCAGTCCCTCTCTTCCTGTCAGGCGTCTGGTGTATCCCGCACTCGTCACCCTGCTGATCTCCACACTCACGTTCCCACCGGGCTTCGGGCAGTTCATGGCTGGACAGGTGAGAAAATCCATTCACACTATCATGACAGTATAAAAGCATGCCTTGACTGTTGGCAGATGAGTGATGGTAATTTTAAATGAAGTGAGAGTTTGCGTCAGGTTGTGGGCCATTTTGTGCTCCTCTTTGATTTGATGGCATAAGCTGTTCAGTAGCTGTCATGTTTCCAGAGTCGCAGCTAAAAGAGCATGTGTGTAGATCCTGGAGCTTAAAATATACCAACAGAAACTGATGTTTATTATCATAGTGTTTGCATTGCAGTATCTGAGCAATAATAAAACAAAGAAGCAAGCCTCTGGTTCAGATGAAGTGGATGCAGACACATTGTGTTGCCATTGGAACATTTTAACGATTGATAGTTTGAGCATTTTTAGGCAGGTGCAGAGCACACCGTTTTTGTGCTAGTGCTGCTGGTGCACCTGCCGCACTGCAAAATAGACCTGCATAATAAGCCATTTAGTTTTATTTTGGACCTTTCAGACCCTCAAAACAAGAAAGAAAAAAATCTGCTAGTGGATTGCGAGAATGCTTTTGCCCCCTGTGCTGTTTATGCAGAAATCCTGACATAAAACCGAACGGGATAGAAGACCGGTTGCTGCACTGGCATCGAGAACGCTAAACTTGGTTCCAGAAAGGATTTTGAAATGTGTGTGTGTGTAAGGGGGATAGTAGGAAACGGACATTCAGAACTTTTGTCTTGTGTCCTCCTGTCAGCTGACGCAGCACGAATCTCTGGTCGCGCTGTTCGACAACCGCACATGGTGCCGTCAGGGCGTGGCGGAGGAGTTTGACTACATCAGCCACCACCACGCCTGGAAACACCCCCAGGTCAACGTCTTCATCACACTCATCCTCTTCATCATCATGAAGGTAGGCCTTTGACATGTGTCCAGAAAACGCATAGGACTGGATGACTTGTTATGATCGTCACACACACACACACTTGTTGTCTCTCGGTTTCAGTTCTGGATGTCCGCTGTGGCCACCACCATGCCTGTTCCATGCGGGGCCTTCATGCCAGTTTTTCTCATTGGTGAATATAATCTACTGTGTGTGTGTGTGTGTTTTTTTTTCTTGCAGTGGTAAGAAACCCTTAAAATAACTTCTCACTGTATCTGTGTGTGACGGACAGGTGCAGCATTTGGCAGACTTGTTGGAGAGATCATGGCAACCATGTTCCCTGATGGCATACATGCAGACGGCAGCGTGTATCCCATAGTTCCTGGCGGCTATGCTGTCGTCGGTGAGTTGCTCTAAATCTGTTTATTATTTTACACCCTTCACTTTAATTCACCATTATGTATATAATTTGCCTTGATAACTAATTTTCAGGCCACTTTTCACTTTTCCTTTCTTCTGTGGGATTGAAATCGACGCCACTGCAAAGCTGCAGCCATTTTTATCACTTCATACCAGCTTATAGAATGTGACTGATGAAAATTGATTCCACTTAACCTGAACACTACATTTTGGACCGACGTAGAAAAGAAAATCGTTGAATACCAAATTGCCACGGTCGTGACTCACTAGTTAGTGTGACAGGATGGCGTTAAATGTTATGAATTAGAATGACATCCTTTACAAAATCTTGCCTAGCAGTAAACTCTTCTCTGATTAATAACACACAGATAGTTGGCACATCTAACATCGCCTACTGAACACTTTTTATTTTATTTTTAATTGCTGTTAAAAACATGCCTGATCACACACTGAATCCTTCTCTATTAACTGTGTGTAAATTACTTTAAAGAGACTGGACAGAATAAGGAGTTTTCTTTAATTCACTCTCCTCCTACACAGGTGCTGCAGCGTTGTCTGGAGCAGTCACCCACACTGTATCCACAGCGGTCATAGTGTTTGAGCTGACTGGTCAGATCTCCCACATCCTGCCCGTGATGATCGCTGTGATCCTGGCCAACGCCGTGGCCCAGTCGCTCCAGCCATCACTGTATGACTCCATCATCCGCATCAAGAAACTTCCTTATCTGCCTGAACTGGGCATGGGCCATCACGAGTGAGTCTTTGTGTGCAACGCTCGCATTATCCACCTGTTTGTTTTTAATGAATGCTCAGGATGGCGGTTTCTTTTTTCCTTTTTCTCCCCTTTCCCATCACTTGACCTCTTTCTTCTTCCACCCCTCTTTCATGTTTCAGGAAGTATAATATCCGTGTGGAGGACATCATGGTCAGGGATGTGCGCTTCATCACTCTTAACTCTTCCTATCGGGACCTGCAGGAGATGCTGCTGACTGGTCAGCTCAAAACGTTGGCCCTGGTTGAATCCAGAGGTAAGTGAGAAATCCACCTTAACAAGTCTTGGGGTTCAACTGGATACTAGTGCAGCTATCATCTAAAATTTCAGTACTAAGGCTGGTGTTTTTGGAAATGTCTCAGTGCTAGTGCTGATAAATACCTGGGTTTCAGTGCAGAAACCAAAATAAAACTTATTGATATTGATACTTATTGAAAAAGTCAAATATTTGGTAGTTTTGATACTCCTAAGGAAATTTCTCATTTTAAACCTGCACTACACTCAGTTGACAGTTCACTGTGTACAGTAGCTGGAACTAATGCAGTCTAACGCAACAATCCTGCAATAACCCTTCATGAAGGTTGTTCCTAATATTCCAAGCCATTTATATCAATGAGGGTAGACTGAATATTAGAAACACATTTTACTATAACACATTACAATTCAGCAGAACCATAAAGTGCATCCTCCAAAATGATCATGAAGTCAAATCAACAGCTCTAAAACAGGTTCAACAAAAACGGAACATTTTGACCTTCATGAAGCCAGATTTATTGTACTTAATATACTTGCGATTGTGTATAATATCAAAGTCTAGCTGGCTTACTGAAACTGTCACACCCCCTTCATAACAATAATTATCTAACATTTATTACTTCTACCTGTGTGAGCTTTGTCTGCATTGCCACCTTTCACTTCTCATTTGTTTCTTCCCTCCTCCTTCTCCCCCAGAGTCCATGATCCTGCTGGGCTCCATAGAGCGATTGCAGCTCCAATCTCTGCTCTCTTTTCAGCTTGGTCGCCAGCGGAGGCTCGAGTACCTCCGCCAGCTGGCCCAAGACAATGGCACCCAAGATCACCTGCCCAGCCTGACCACCGACAGCACCCCCAGCTCCCCATGCGCCCACACCCACATCAACGCCTCGACCAGCACCAACGCTCGCCAAGCGGTCCGCTTCCTGGTGAGCACACAACAGGTGTGAGGCGTCCGGGGGCGCCAGGGCTGGGCTGGGGCCAAGTCTGGCTTGGGTTGGGTTGTAGCAGTAGACTAAAAGTGGAACAGGCACAGCATGTGTGAAGCATGTAGCAGTAGGTAAAGGCACAGATGGAGTTTTTGGACATCTGTCGTGGTAAGTGTTTATAAACTGTGTAAATGTCCTTTATTTCTACATTAACATTAACACATGTCTTCTCTGTCTCTGTCGTCTGTGCCCTTACCTGTGCTGTCCTGTTTGTTTATGTGCATGTGCATTTGTCTTTTCTGCCGTGTGTGTGTGTGTGCGCGCGCTTGTGTCTGGCTTCCTCTGTTAATATTTTGTCCATGTAGATCTCCACAGAGGAGTCTTCCTCCTTCAGCCCAGTGGTTTCCAATGTTCAGCTTCCTCTGAAATCTGCCTTGAAAACTGTGTCTGCCATCAGTGACACAGAGACGCCGAATAGTATGTACTTTACACGGCTGCAAAAACACTAAGACCCACAGAGAAACACGGATGTGGGATACTGCGAACAAACTGATTTAAAATATTCATAAGCATAACATTTTTTAAATCCAAACTGAATGAACACTGGTTTTTGTTTTCACCCCGAGGCTCTCAGACCCTCTCCTGTGCTGACCAAGACAACGAGCTGCTGGAGGTGAGGGCAAGAGTGAGAAAGAGATATAATATGTGTGTGGGTGCAAGTGTACTGTATGAATGTGACGCGTATCGTATGCGTGGGTGTGTGTGCTCTCTCTGAGTCCACGCATATGCTGTTCCACCTCCTCTTCCTCCTTCACCCACAAGCAGCAGGCTTTTCCTGTGTGATCCCATGCTGTAGTCGCGGATATATGCTTTAAGACTTCTGTGAGTCATTGCCCCCCTCGCTACGGAACACATTCACTGCCAGTCAAACGCTTTTTGAACGTCCTACGTTTTAGCATTTTTGGTGTTACATTTTAAGCGATGCATGATGGTGTCATGCAGTGTGGTTGAAAAAAAATCTTTAACCCTTAAACTTTGTTCAAACCCACAGAACTTTATTCTAATTTTTGTGGAGATCCCAAAGTTTACAAATATACCAAAAATGTCAGGATCAATTATAGGGAAAGGTGGATAAACAATATTTCTATTTGATGGAAGGATGCAACTATAAAAACATGGAGTCTTGGGTTTAAATATTTCACTCAGTGTAAATATCATAAAGCTTGCAGATCCCAAACTTTTCAGAATCAGAAGAAGAATTGGTGCATAAAAACTTAAGGGATATAAAATAAGTAAAAATAAGAAAGCAAACCTGTACACTGTACAATAATATGAATATGGAGAATTTTCCTGTCATGCCACTCTTTGTAGGAAAAAACAAATGTAACCCCCCACGTCCTGGTATTTTTTTATTGACATTATCATTATACATTATGAAATAACATTATCAGGAATATGAGTTGCATGTCTCTTTGCACACATTTCTCATTAGTTTCTGTTAAAGAACAACACTGAGAGTCTGCAGCCATGCTCGATCACGTTCACCATCTTAGTTTAGCGTGTTAGCATACAAACATTAGCACTAAACACAGTACGGCTGATGTTGATGGGAATGTCAATAGTTTTCCAGTTATTGGAAGGATGGTGCTGGATCAAAAGTCAAAGGATCACAAAAGTTATTACGATTGATCCTGAGGGGGACATGAATGTTTGAACAACATTTCATGGCAATCCATCCAATAGTTGTCGAGATATTTCACTAGAATCCAAACACGATGGGCCTGTTCCCAACAGTTTGGGAACCACTGATTTACAGCAGCTTCAATGAAGAGCTGTAACACGCTGATTTAATAGTGTATGATGCTGTCAGTGTGGAATGAGATTTTTTTCTTTTCAACCTTAAAGCTACTTTAAAGGGAAACAAGGTGCTTCAAAAATGTTAAAATATAAGGCATAGAAAAACCTTTATTCTGGCAGTGTATCATCCAATGTTGTATTAACATTGGGTTTCTTGTGCCCATACCTTCATCTGTGGTGTAGAAATTATACCCTTTCAGCAACATTGTCCTCACATCACAGAGACTTCTCCCAGTAGAAGTCAGACTGGGATCCAATGTTGCCGTGGCATCATGTAAAGGGGGTAAAACTGTCCAGTTGCTGATGCTCTGTTAATGTTGTGTTGATGCCTTCTCTCCCCGACTGGAAGAGCCCGGCTGGGCCGGCTCCTCCTGAAAAAAGAAAGCCCAAGCCCAAACGAGTGAGGATCTCCATGGCGGTAAGATTGTCTGCCGCCTAGAGACTGTTGCTTAGTAACCGTTGCCTTGCGACACGCACGTAGTGAGTGCTGGACCAAAATATTTGTGGTGCACCAACCAAAGCATTAGAGTGGCTTTGCAGAGAGAGTGAGAGAAAGTGTGTGTGTGTGTGTGTGTGTGTGTGTGTGTGTGTGAAAGTGGTAAAGGTTTAATTGTCTTTTCAACATCAGTGTTGAAAATGTCTAAACAGCTGTTAATGCTGTGTGTGTGTGTGTTTGTTGTGGAGAATTTGTTTTATCTTAATGATGTTGTTGTTGTACTTTTCTGGGTACTGGGTACACTGCTTGACCCATAAAACAAACTTTTCTCTCAACAGTGATTCATTCGATTGCAGCTCAGTATTTTGCATATTATATTGACACCAACAAACACACAGACCCCTGTGTAATATGTATGTGTTGGTACACTATGTATATTTAGTGTACTTAACGGTGTGGAGTACAATCTCACTTTGTGTATATACAGGGACAATGTATGTCTTACTGTATTTTGTCTTTTAGGACTCTACTGAAGTGGAAGACTGCATGACCCCATCAGACGTGAGACACTGAGAGAAAATATACAAAAATGAGTTTTACAATTCAAAGTTTAGAGGTTTTAGTGTCTTGTTGTCCTTCTTGTTGCAGATAGCAGAATGGGAGGAGCAGCAGCTTGATGAGCCCGTGGATTTCAAGAACTGCAAGATTGATCCCGCCCCCTTTCAGCTGGTGGAGCAAACATCTCTGCATAAGGTACGACATCAACGAAAAGCCCCAATCACACTGTGAGCTTAAATTGACCCTTTTCCATAGTAGCCTTTTATTATCATATTTAACAATAAGTGCCCATAAAATGTGCCGCCTTTTGGATTTTTACACACTGATTTTAATCTCTGACTATATATTTAGCAGTAGTGGACATATGTCAAATAACACAAACTACTTCCAAAATGTACTTTCATTGTGAGAATAAACTAGCCTCAGGGGCCTCTCTGGTGTTACAGCTTAACATACAGGACATGGCACTAACACAGCAGGTGTTCTGAGGTCTGTGAACCCCTGTTGAATACATGAACAGTGCTTTGAATTAATATGTGTAGCTAATGACGCTTAATTCTAATGTCATTCTTAAGTGTTGTTTTAATGCCTTTGAACAACACTGATGTTGTTTTTATGCATTAGCATTAAAATATAGGTTATTGTTCAGATTTCGAGAGTGAGCAAGCCAGACGGCTGAAAGAGACACACCTCTAGTTACTGATGATACCTTCAGTTTTGTGCCAAAAAGCTCCAAGAGATGATTCAACAGAACTGTGTGAAAAATGAAAGCAATATGGGCGGGAAATGAACGATACATGGTAAGACATAACTGTGTGTGATGTTGTGCGCTGCGCTCATCTGTGCAGCTGCCTTTGTCTGCTGCTAACAAGGCATATCATTTATCTAGACACAGAGTGGCCTACACACTGGTACAGCATCATGCCGGAACAAACTGACAGTGTTTTCCGTGTCGTCGACACATAGTACAGTAAAAAGTACTCTTCCTGGAAACCAAATCACCCTTGGGGTCAGGAAGATTATACCAAATTAATCACAACCTCTGCACATGTGTGAATGCTGCACGCTCACCCTCTTTCTACTATCTGGGAGGGAAATAGACGAACTCCACCTTCAGCGCAGAGTGACTTTGAATGGTTTCACTTTCATTCATAAAACTGTGTCACATAAATGTTTAGTTGGTGCCCAAAGTGTAGTTTCCCAAGTATGACACAGTGACCATCTCAAAAGTAAAAACTATAATGCACAATTTCCATAAGCCTGATCCAAAATTCAAATGAAACCTGTCTCTGAGTCTGTATCCAGGCCATGACCCATCTCTCCTCCTCCACAGACTCACACTATCTTCTCTCTGCTGGGTCTGGATCACGCCTATGTGACCAGCATGGGACGTCTGGTTGGAGTGGTCTCTCTCAAAGAGGTGCGTTTCCTTCAATTGCTAAAATGAGGACGTTTTATGTAAATGATCACTAATGCGTGTTGCCTTTTTGCTTTCTTTAAATCTTTTTTTTTAACCTTCCCTTGCTCTGCTGTTTTTGTTGCTCTGATCCTGCTGGCTGTGGCTCTGTATCTCCAGCTGCGTAAGGCCATAGAGGGCTCAGTGACAGTAACTGGAGTAAAAGTGCGCCCTCCATTGGCCAGTTTCCGTGACTGTGGGAACAGCACAAGCGTATCCGAGGTAACGGAACTACACAAGCTGTGCATCCGCCACAGGGGGCTCTCGTTGCCACGGGAACCCAACCCTCCCGACGTGGAGGACCAGCCAGATCTCTCGTACAAAGAGATCCCTGTCAACTTCTCGGACCAATCAGATTTGCAATTTGAAACCACCCCCGGTGATGTCACAAATCAGTCATCGGAGTCGGTGCTCCAGGAAAGCCCCTCGTTCACAGAGGACCAATCGGAGTTCACTTTTGACTGCAGCCCCTCCCACACTGAAGAATCAGAGCTGGCCTGTGACTATGACCCCCCCACCCACACTCCTGAGCCAGAAGAAACAGAGCAACAGCAGGGGAGTCCATCTCTGAACAAGGACCTATCAGAATGTGAGGGAGAGGGTAGCCCCACCCACACTGAGGATCAATCCAAATGATCATAGGGGATCCATACTGTCGCCTCATGAATGTTGAACGTTTCTTACATTTCTAGAGGTCACTCTCACCTCCAAGTCCAGCCTAGATCCCCGTGTTTCTAATGTTGATGTGGCGTGAGTGAGTGAGTAGATGTGACATTTAGTATTGTGTTTCTGTGCAAATGCCTGGATAAAGTGTTTAGTCATGGATAAAGCTGGTTTTATTCTATATTTTTGTTATTGTCATCAAATCCCACGAAAACACCAAAACCAACAATGGGTCTGTCTGTCTCTTAACACTTTCTGGCTTCCTGCCCTGTCTGTGGCTCTTTCATTCCTATTGAACACTTACATTTTATTCATTAAATGGGAACTCAAAGTCAGTTTACAGGGGTTGGGGATAACTACTGCATATGCGAAATAAAGTCATGTGAAGCCCTTGTGGCTTCAGAGCAAGCTGTGCAAATGAACTCTGATAAATGACCTCAAGTGATGTCACTTGAGTCAGTAAGACTACATGACTGAAAATGAAAATAATCTGGAGGTGTGGAGCTAGAAACAAGTGATCTTACCAGATCTCTGCAGTCCACTCCTCATCTCTGTTTGAGGCTAGCAGCTTGAAGCTACATTAGCAGCTACTAGCGTAACACACCTGAATCACCGACTGAACTGTCGGCAGTCGATTTGCATTGTGGGTAATGTAGGTGCGAAGAGGAATGCGCGGAATAACAAAGAAAATACCGCTGGTTCTGCTGCATCAATTTAGAGCCGTTTTGTCATCTGACAGTGTTATAGGAGTGGAGAACTGTCACATATGAAGATTAATTGAGTTTCACAATGGAAACAAGAGTGCATTTGTTGGGTCAGCTGTGGGTCAATACACATTTTTAGTGTAGTAGATACACTGTAAATAATATTGTCCATGCAGTGCCCAAATTCATTGTGGTGAACTATTAAAAAATGTTAATGCCTCATGGGAATTGTTGGCAATAACAAAAATATAATATAGAATATCGCCAGCTTCATCTTTTGTGTGTGTGTGTGTGTGTGTGCAAGAGACACTTTTTGACACTTTGCCATACTCAAATCTGGACCAGACTCTTTAACATAATTTGAGTCTTCATGCCAAAATAACATCCTGTAAACACGACTTCAAACATTACAAGGAGAGAAATAAGTCACACTCAAATAATGGAGGGGAAAAACAAAAGGAGAAAATAATGGAGAAGACAAGCACAGAAGAACAAAGGCGTGAGGAATTATTCTGATGAGCACATGATGGTATGAATTCAAACTACTACCTATTGACAAGCACTGGACTAATACACCAGAGGGCCAGAATTAATGGCTTAGTATTAAGATAAAGTGGTGTTGGTTACATGTATGCAATACATTTACAGTAATAATGCAGTAAAAGGTGATCTAATAGCAACAGTGTCATCATTAGTTTGTCCAGACTCCATTGTTTACAACACTCTTTGCAGACTTACAAGTCACAGCATGTCATTATCAGTATATTTATTTTTTATTTTACTACCAAATATTGGTGTCAATATCAGCCCCAGAAATCCCCCCTGGGATCTGCTGTTCACACAATGACAAAGGCAGCTTCCAAAGGTCCACCAAGCCTAGTACAGGGCTCCAAATAACGATGAAGCACATTGTAATTACCATGAGTATAATTTACTGCACACGTAGCCTTGTTTGGCTTTATAGAGGCTGATTCAAAGAGGGGCAATGACGACTGTGAGTCTTGTCACTTGCCTCGACATTTTCTGCTATGTGAATTTACTGTGTTTAACGTGTTTCTAGCATGATAAAGGAACAACACACAGCTCAGAGTGAAAGGAAGATACTGGCTGTTGTACAGAGCACACAAAACACACACACACATACACATACACATATGCGGCCTGTAGATATAAACACAGTGATCCGTTACACGTATCTTAATCCAGCCTGGCCTCTTAATGCAATGCTGAGAAATGTAACTAGTGGATGAAGCACAGTGATACCCAGTCCAGTTCAAAAACTGTTGTAGAGCAAAGTGTGTGTGAGTCCCTGTTATGACCTTGAAATGGATGTAAGTATTTTAGCTTCATGCAACAATTTTGAGCCATTTTTCACTCTTATGTGACATCGCCACACCACCAATCCCGGCTCATTTTTGTTCGTATAAACTTTTGTGCAACAACTGATTAACGTCTTAACTTTTTGTTTGCATATAGAATGTAACGTAGTGCTCGCCCTATAAGACAACGTATAAGGAGTTAAATGTAGAGAGTGTATAAGCTAATTTGCAGCGTATCTAGCTAAGCAATAAGTCTGTAGTATCTCCCTTTATATGGCACAGGCCTGTATATGCTTTGTACATATGAAAATACACGGATGAGACCTACGTACATGCTACTGTACATAGGAGAATTATGCATTTGAAATCCAACAGCCATTGTTATTTTTCAGAGAACATGAACTTGTTTTTGTACATGAGTGAATGATTAAATAAATAAAAAAAAACACACCCAAAATGATATGTTGTGTTTCTTCCTCCTGTGTTCAGTTTGTTTGTGTGTGGTGGTGGAGCAGAATGAGAGACAAAATCTTCTTCTTCAAAAAAATCATATTTATATTTGCAGGACATTCAAACATTCAGTATCAAACATAGCCCAACGCACACGACACAGCATGACCCAGAAAAAACACTACAAAATATCCATAGAAAACCAATGCAATAGCAACACATCACTCTTCACAAAATGTACAAAACTCAATTTGAACAACAGCTTTACATTCTGGTTGTATATATATATATATATATATATAAATATATATATATGTGTGTGTGTGTGTGTACTGTATACAGTAGCGACAAACGGTGGAGCAAGATCAGTACATGAAAGGCCTGGAGGATAAGAGACAGAAGACAGCGAGTGGAGAAGAGATGATCAGAAGAAGGAGAAGAGGAAGAGGAGGAGGTGGACAGCGGTCAACAGTGAAAGCAGAATAGATTATTTCATATCCAGAATCATCACGGACTCAAAGAGACATAAAGATGGACGACACATCACATCAAAAACTCTTTCTCCTCCCTCTTCTCCTCTACTTCATCCCTCTCTTCCTCTTCATCGAATGACGCCACTCCAGAGGAAGCCCGGTCAGAGAAGAAGCTTCTTGGGCTGCAGTGCCACACTGGGACCTCATGAAACACACTGCCTTCCTCCTCCTCGTCCTCCTCATCCTCCTCTCCAGGAGACTCTGAGTGAGAGGTGGAGTAGCAGGAGTCGAACCTGCTGCTCCTGGCCCGAGGCCTACACTCAGGCTTGTGGTGGACGCAGACCTCGCTGCGCTGCTCCTGCAAAGGTGTAGGCTGCTCCTCGTGACCATCCAGCCCCTCCTCTTCCTCCTCCAGGAAGGGACTCATGCATTCGCTGGGTAAAGTAGGTGAATTGGCCTGGGATGAATGTGGGTCATTGTGAGATGCAGGTCTACCACAGAGAAGACTGCCACTGCTTCCACTGCTGCAGATGCAGCCCAGGGGACTGTCGCAGGGCGGGGCCTCGTCGCCATCCACCTCAGGCTGGCATGGTGCTCCGGTGAAAGGGTTGGATGTGGCGGCATCTGAGGGAGGAGCAAAAAGTCAGATGGATGGATATTTGAGGGAGGGGAGGGTAAGATGAGGCGTTTTGTCAGTGATGATGCAGAAATGAAGAGTGAAATGAGCAAAATGGTAGCGACTGTGGATACCTGTGCTTTGGCTGGAGATGGGGTGAGTCTGTCTGTTGGCGTGGGAGTCCTCGTCGTTCGAGTCTTCACCGTCGTCTTCATCCAAAGACGCCCAGGCACGCAGTTTAGCCTCAGCGATAGCAAACTGCTCAGCCACTCCTAGCAGGAACACCAATAAATGAATGCAGTGGTTTCCCACTTTATTTTTATCTTGTGACGCCTTAAAATGGAAGGAATGGCTGAATGGTTGTATGTGTCTACATGTGATTAAAAAAAAAAAAAAGATTACAAGAAAGACTGGAAAAAAAAGCATGAATTCTGTAGCAATTTTCTGCTTTTGTATCCTGTCTCTGTATCCTGACTCATTAAAGGGGATGCAAATCACTGAATTAATGTATCTAAGAGTGAGACCTGGGAAGTCTGATTGCTCCGGTGTTTTTGTCAGTGCATCAATATCTATACTAAACAAGGTGCAACTGTGTCTTGTAACTCTGTCTTGTAACTCTTTTTTGGAAGTTAATTTGTTTCCATATTGCCAGTTCGCACACAACATTTTATGTATGTATAACATTGTTTGAATGATGTCATACATTTTCTCACCGATACCATTTTCAAAAGTTTATGTCAGACTGAGTCAAGAGACGGGCTTTATAATCTGCTTGATAATAATGTTGTCTATAAAGTATCATAATCTTAAAATAACGCCCATCACAATTTCCCAGAGACCAAAGTCTCATCCAAAAGTCCAAAATGCAAAAATATTCAGTTTACAGTGATATAGAACAAAGAAAAGCCAAAAATACTCACATTTAAAAATCTGATATCACTAAAGTGACTCAAACTATTAATCAATTATCAAAATGGTTGATGTTAATATTTTGTCCATCTGCTAACTGATGAATGGGCAAATTGTTTCAGCACTTTTTTTTAAGTCTACAAAGCAGGGAATAGTGTCTTTATTTCGGCGCACTGATCAAGACATGAAGACAAGATGCAGACTTCACGATGGTGTACACTCTCTGTGTACCCTACTTCCCTCCTCCTCTCTCTCATTCTCTGTCTTGATCGAACCACAGCCATGTCACTGGTGCCAGAGAGGATGAGTCACAGCAAAACAACAGGAGCTGTTTGCCCATTGGTGGGCAGTGAAGTGTTCTGGGAGAGTGTCTAATAGGCCACCATCTGCTGCCAAGACAACCCATCGCCCAAGAGACAGAGCGGTGGGCGGGGCGGACCGCTGACATGCAGGAGTTTTAGGGGATTAGGTGCCTGACAGCAGGTGGGAGATGATGCTGGAGCTAAACCAAGCTAAGTAAGAGGATGCCCACACAGACAGACAAGTGACATACAGCCACCGGCTAGTTACACAGTAAAAGCTGGATGCAAAACAAATCCTTGGCTAAAGGTCACGGAGATGAATACCTGCAGCAAACCGGGCCTCCTTCTCTCCTTCAGTCAGATGGCAGTAGGAGCTAAAGTGGGAGTGGGCGGCTGG
This sequence comes from Gadopsis marmoratus, assembly GCA_036023855.1. Taxonomy (NCBI): domain Eukaryota; kingdom Metazoa; phylum Chordata; class Actinopteri; order Centrarchiformes; family Percichthyidae; genus Gadopsis; species Gadopsis marmoratus. The sequence continues at coordinate 3,259 of JAVQJF010035567.1, read as the reverse complement.
TGATGGGTCCGCGGGTTTGGGCCAACCTTTCCACTCGATGAGGTGGGCGACCCGGCCCTGGGCCAGGGAGGTGGGCTTCGTCACATGGTCCCTCACTGCCTGAGAGATACCTGGACACAGAGAGAGAGAGAGAGGGGTAGAGGTCAGACTCTGAAGTTGTGACATTTAAAAACACAAAAAGTAAAGATAAAAGGTAGAGGTTTTTACCGTTTAAGGAGGATCTGGCAAGTGCTGCAAACTCATGGATGCCGACACTTTTCCTCGAGTCTGCTGGAGATTTTCCTGACTTTGGAATCATTTCACGCTCCTCAAATTTCACCTGCAAGACAGACTGATTTTAGCAAAACCCCTTGTTCCGTACCAGTGCACGAAAGCAGGACATAAGCTCTTTTTTTGTCCACATTTGAGTGTCACATCCAGCACCACTCAGCTATTTCAGAACATCCCAAAAAACAGGAAATGTTTGCTTTGCCAGTATTTACCATGTCCGATTTTTCTGAGAAACATTCTAATAGCATCTAAATGAAAAGCTCAGACTCAAACATGAATCACAGGACAAACAAACTGACAAACACACGGCTGTGGCCTCCGTGCCAAAATAAATGTTTCGTCCCAAATGGAGATCTACACTGCTTGAAAGAAAAAAAAAGACTTTTCCTACCTCTTCTTCTCTATGCCTCTCCCTTCTCTCTCTACTCCTGGACCTCAGCCTCAGAGATGGTGTCACAGTGCAGACAAACCAACACAACTAACAGTCACAGCTTGGGTTTTACTAGTTTAAACCACTGGGCGGGCAGACAAGCAAACAGCTATGCCCTACATTTACTGAACAGAGACTAAAGCCACGGTAAGCCGGTGAAAACGGTTAGAATGGTTGAGGTTGAGGCAGTCAAGCGCAGCGGCGACACTCTCATACAGGCAAACATATGGCGTGGGACCATCTCCGGTAAGCAGCTCCAGTCAAGCCTGCTCACCCCAAAGCTACTGATCCCTATTAAAAGTGATAGCACTACCTAACTAGCTCCATGTCCAAAAACAAAATGCATATGGCTGCACCTATTAGATCTGGTGGGTCAGCTGAATCTCTGTCTGCAGTGCACTGGAGCAGCTTTGAATGTGTTTTGTTTTGAGGGCAGGTGAGTCTTTCAACAAGCAGCAAACATGTTGCCTGATCACAACTCTGAGCATGTGCATGGCTTTACAGATACCCTTAAGCAGATTGGCCCCAACAGCAGCAAAGAGAGAAGAGGCTCCCCGACTGCGGTTAAAGGCTTACGTTGACGTAAGAAATTACATTAAATGTATTCCAGGGGCGCACAGGCATGTAGGGACCTGGGCGGCGGTGATATCAAGGTGCAAGCAGCGCTCACAGCCCGGGTGACGTTCAACGCTCCTCGAGAGGCGAGATTCAGCTGCAAAAGCACACAGCCGTGAGCACCGCAGACGTCACTCATGCACAACACTGATAAACACACCGCATGTTCAGCATGTGGAGCTCAGACGGACCGACGGATGACAGCGCCACAGACAGCTCACCTCTTAAATCACGCTGACACACTAAGAGTCGCTCAACGGAAATGAGATATACTTTGAACTAAATAACAACTGCAAGTGCAGTTAGAAATGTGGATTATATTAGGTCACATACCAATTAGCAGCACTTGTCACCACCTACACACTGCAGGCCAGCGGTTCCCCTCCCAGCCTCCTACAAACAGAGCAGAATCCCTCGTCACAGGTTACACATGTCTATGAGTTCAGCCAAATATTGATTTTGGATCTTTTTACCCCACAAGATACAGGCAAAAAAAAATTATTCTGAACATTTCTTATATAACTATATGTAACAGAACAATGTTTTTTCCTCTTTCCAATCCAATTAATCGTCTCGTGACCCGATGGAGGGGTCCCGACCCCTAGGCTGGAGACCACTGATGCAAACAGTATGTAGGTCAAAGCCTGTTATTTGGTTTAAACTTGTCATCTCTGTTCGCCTGTTGATGCAGTTATCTGTTCGAGTGTTGAAAAGATGAGTTTATTGATAGATTTTGATAGCTGATTAATGGTTTAAGTCATTTATTCAACTGGAAATGCCAAATATAATATTATAATATTATAATTATAATAAGTCAGGGAAATAAATTTGATGATTGTTTTCTAGTTGACAGATTGACAGAATCAATGATAGATGATCAGTAGTTGATCTTTTGAGAAGGTTCCTTTTGATATTTGCCTCTTTTTTTTTTATAACCACTGCACCTGCACATGATTTGGCCTCTTTGGAGCTGTTGATTGTGTGATGGTGCTTTTCAAAGCTCATTTCAACATGCTGACGGCCAGCCCTCCTTTGCAGCTGACAAATGCTGCTAAGTGGCATTCATCCTAACAACAACAGCATGCGTGGCACCGTCTGCAGATGTAACTGAGTTGCTTAAAGTCCTGTTTTCACGGGGTGTTTGGGTGATTTTGTCCACTCCCTGCAGAGGCAGACTGCTGTGTGCTTTAAGCTGATAGTAACATCTTGACTAATCGTGTTTTGACATCCAGAGAGCCGGCGATGTGACTTATAAGCCCAACAAGTGGGATCGAGTTGAGCCAGTTTGACTGCAGCATCTTCAGCTATAAGTCTGGCATGACTGGCATGAACGGATGGATCTGCAGCGCTGATGTAACGACATGCTGTTTTCATTGTCTGGAAAGGGTTTAATTCAAGCGACAGCAGCGACAAGCTGCAGGCTGAATAACACATCACCCCGCTGTTGATGGGTGCAGGCCTGCAGCCTGCAATTACGTGGAAAATTACGCACGAGAGGCGCGGATGCAGCAGCGGGGGTCTCCTGGCAACCTCTGAAGTCTCCATCTGCATACCAATAGCTCCATACCTGCATCGGATAAACAGCACGGAGATGCCAAGAGCCCCCCCCCCCTCCTCTCCGATGCAGCTTCGCATCTCTACCGACGCTCGCGTGCTGGTTGGCTGTTTCTGGGTCTCTCGCGGTTCTCACCTGTAAATCGGACCGCAGCGGCTCATCATAATGCGCTTAATTGTCTCCGAGCCGATCAACAGATGACACCGCGCGGATCGTCCTCCTGCTGCAGCCTCCGCAGGAGATCATCAGCGGCTCACAGTCGGCGGAGACATGTTCCGAACTCCACCGTCAGCTCTCCGGCACATTTGTTGCTCGGTATACGGGTTACATAGGCTGTCCAAATCTCTCCTGATGGAGAGCGTCATCAACGCACGGCGGTGTCACCCCGC
>JAVQJF010035561.1:0-33055 GCA_036023855.1 Gadopsis marmoratus | reverse complement strand
AAATCAACGTTGATGGTCATGAAAAAAGGGGCTCATTCTGACAAATTACCTTCAGGTGTTAGTTCTCTACAAGTCAATTCTCGTGGAAATGAATGGGGACCAATGGTTGACTCTAAGTTAAGAGGAAAAACATACAAAAATCCCCAATGATGTGTTTTTAAAAATGGTTGGCAGTCATGCAAACTACATACAGTTTGTAGTAAATGGGGTAAAACATACAAATACACCAGTGTGGTCTTTTACCATGTGAGTTGGTGTCTGGTGTCACTTTGTAGAGAAAGTTTGTTAGTGAAAAGACGCAGAGGGAAGGTTCCTGGACAGAAAGAGGCTGAGTGAGAGGCATGGTGCAGTTGCCGGTGTCCACAGGGAACGCTACTCTTTCTGGGTCATTTCTCTCACACACAACACACTATTCACCACAGTGCAGGACTTAGTAATAAATGCAGGTACTGATTTATAGCCTACACAACATGACATATGCAACCCCTACCAAATCCACCTACAAGAATCCCTGTTTCAGATTGGATGGTTTAATCAGTATAAGAAGGTTTTCATCAGCACAAAATGTAAGAACATTTTAAGAATATCAGCTTTGATGCATTTATCTGTAATTGAGTAGTGCTTCCACCTTTTCAAAAGCAAGCCATTACAAAGTGACATAAAGGTAGAGAATTTCACTAGTGTAATCAAAGCTAAACTGAAATAAACGAAAATGTCAAACAAAAATGTCAAACCGGGTGATATCAAGCTGCGGGCAGCCAGAGGAAGGAGTGGCACAGCTGTGCAGGTGTCTTTGTACTTTACAGGGGTGCTGGAGCTAATAAGGTTATTGAAAATATTTGTAGTTGGTTGTTTACAGATTATACAGTTTATACGATCAACAAAGTAATTTCAGTGGTATCTGTTCTGCTTATGATTCCACATATTTGAAGTACAGTGATGTGCCATTTTATCCTATTGATCAAGAAAGTGATGAAATATGGTTGTGTCTTCAGGGGGGGCTGGAGAAAAGGATCGAACAGGTATAAGCCACGAATCATTACTGCTGATGGCCAACTCTCAGAGCGACATGGAGGAATGGGTCAGAGCCATACGCAGAGTTATATGGGCTCCACTCGGAGGAGGTGTGATTCTTAAACATATGCATACACACACACACAAATGTCTACAGCACTGTTTACTGTAATTAAGCAAACGATTAATGCTTTAAGGGGACTTAAACATCTTGGGTTCACCTAAGGAAACACATTTTGAGCTATTAATGACCTGATTTGTGTTTTTGTGTTGTGTGGCTGCAGGTGTCTTTGGGCAGCACCTAGAGGAGACAATGTTGTACGAGGCCCAGTGTGGCCCTCAGCGACTGGTCCCTGTTTTGGTCGAACAGTGTGTGTGTTTCATACGTGAACGTGGGCTCGAGGAGGAGGGCCTCTTCAGGGCCCCTGGACAGACCAATCATGTTCGAGAGCTGCAGGACGCGTTTGACCGTGGCGAGAAGCCAGTGTTTGACAGGTGATGCAGTGGGTGGGGGCATTTTATCTACAGCAGCATGCCAAGCTGCTATAATCTTTGCTGGATGGCATTCTTTATGTCTACTCTCTGCCTTTTACAGTACCACAGATGTCCACACAGTGGCATCACTGCTAAAGCTGTACATACGTGAGCTGCCAGAGCCTATAATCCCATTCTCCAAATACACTCAGTTTCTCTCCTGTGCTCAGCTTCTTACCAAGGATAAAGCAATGGTAATTACATGCCTGTTTAACACTTGACTGGTGTCTTTCCAAACTCTTGCCTTGGTAATAAACAATTATTATTTTTGTACAAGGGCATCATAGAGCTGGGCAAACAGGTGAAATCCCTTCCTCAGGTAAACTACAACCTCCTTAAATACATCTGCAAGTAAGTAAACACTGCCTTGTCATCTACTGAATATATCAGCAGTTGTTAAACTCATTGATGTGACTCTGATGGGTTTTATTGTTGCTGCTATTTCACATTTGTTGTTTGATGATTGAGCATTTGTCACCCTGTCACACAAGAGAAATAACATTCATTGCACCCACATCCTCGTCAACAGGGGAAGTGACATCACGTTGATTGACAGAGTGTGTATAATTGCATGTCTTCTCTGCCTCCTGCATCTACATAAAGATCATCAGCTGAGCCCACACACCAGCCAGAATCATGACTCAGCAATTCAACTTTTCATTAGTTTGAATTTGACTGAATTACTGTTTTTGGTTGCTGGCAACTTCAAACACAGCAGCCAATCACGATGATTTTACTTACAGTGTATGGAAATAATTATGGTAATTTGGTTCTGTCTGATCAGGTTTCTGTATGAGGTTCAGTCTCACTCCAACGAGAATAAGATGAGTGTTCAGAATCTGGCCACTGTGTTTGGACCCAATATCCTTCGGCCCAGAGTGGAGGATCCAGTCACCATGATGGAGGGTTGGTGATAATATCAACATAATGTGAATCTGCAGCAACATTTGAGACATACATTTGCTTTCCAATCAATATGTATGTATGCCAACATTGCAAGCGGCTGTATGCATATGTGTGTTTCTCATTATCAACAGGAAGCTCACAGGTGCAGTACCTGATGACTGTGCTGATCAGTGAACACACCCGACTTTACCAACAGGAGAAGCAGGAAACTGAGACTGAGATTCCCCCACAGCCACAGCAGAGTCCTATCCAACGGTACAAAGTGGAATGGCTCTCACAAGAAGACACTTACCCACCAACCTCCTCAGACACATGCTCCAAAACCCCCAAAGAGAAACCCCAATCTTTAGTCCCTTCTACAGAGAGTAAGCAGACTGCACCAAGCCCCATTACAGCAGCAGAGAAGGGTGAGGATGGTCAAACTGAAGGGAAGGACAAAAATAAGATGGAGGAAAAAGTGGATGGGAAAGCAGATAGCAAAATTGAAGGGAAAGATGGAAGTGAAGTAGCTGTTAGCCCCAGTAAACAGTCTAAAGGCCTGCCCTCTTGGAGGTGCTCCTTCAAAGGCAGTGCAGCATCTGGGGGACCAAGGGGGAAAATAGTGGGATCGGCAGGGGATGTGTCAGCAGCTGGTGGGAGCAACTGGCTGATGAACGGCCTGTCGTCCCTCCGAGCTCACAGGCGCACCACCTCATCTGGTGAAAGACTTAAAGACTCTACTCTGTCTCTGAAGGATTCTACCCTTTCCCTCAAAGAGACCACTCTTTCACTTAAGGACTCACAGAGAGACTCTGATGAAGACTCCCCTCAAAAGTCCCTGTCTCACAGAGCCCTCCACCAATCCCACAGACTGTCTGCCTATGACAATGTTGCCCCCTCCAGTCTGAGCCTGCCTGCTGACACCTCCCATATCTGGACGTCCTTTGAGATCTCATTGGCCGAGCCAGCGGAAAATGATAAGGCAGTAAAATTAGGGCAGGTTCAAGAGAGACCCACAGAGGTGAAGGACAGTACAAATACTCTGGATCACAGTGCAAGTGGCACAGAGGATGATCTCCCAGGAACAAATGAAGGTCTCACCAACATGCTGACCCAGCTCAAGCAGCAGCTGAAGAAACAGAGGACGAGCTATGAAACCTGCCTTCGCAAGTAAGAATGAGTTACTTGTCATTTCTTGTCAAATAGCCTATAAAATCAGCATGAGGTGTTATTTAAAACATATTTTTCTGTTCTTTGAGGTTGGAGGAATCCTGCTCTAAGTACCAGTCCCAGGTAAACTGCCTTGAGGAGGAGCTGGACCAGGAGAAGAAGAGGTTTAATATGCTAGAGATCCAGCTCAGGAACTCGGAGAGAGCTCATCAAGACGCAGAGAACCGAAACATTCTCCTCCAGCAAGAGATGGAGGACTTCTTCAAAACCCTTGGAGATCTGACCACAGGAGCAAGACAGACCAACTAGACCAGACCTACCTGCCTTCATCTGGTCCATCAGAGGAGGAGGAGGAGGAGCTCAATTACTGGGAAGCCCAGCCCCAAAGCTTTGAAGACCACATACCTCTAGTGCAGTACTACTTGCCATCGCGTCCTCTACAGTACAGCCGTCTTGTGCCTACACTTTCCAGTGCCGGTGCCAAACAAGAACTCCTCTGGGCCAAGCACCTCTCATTTTACCATTCCACAAAATACCTTACTATTATACACCATGGGTCATGTAGCTGATTATTAACAACCTAAATGCCGCTGTAAGAGAGCAGAAAAAGCCTTATATATGAGGTACAGTCTTCCCATACATACCCTGTTCATTTCCCCTTAGAACTCACATTCTCGAAAGAAACATTAACTTGACAGTGAAAGAAACGATATGAGACATTAAAATTCAACTCTTTTATTTGCTGGAGTTGAAGGTAGACAGTTTCCATTTCTGATGTATATAATTAGTCAGTTAGTGAGGCAATTTCAGATCCAAAGGCTAAAATTCACACAACTGGCCTTACCAAAACACACCACAACAGGTTAACACTATGCTGACAGTGTTTGGCCAAACCATCAGAAGACTGCAGCATCATCCCAGTAGTGCTGAATGGCTTTCCTTTCTTTCCTCTAAATGTACCTGCACTAAAGCCAGATTTGCTCAGAGAAAACTCATGCGTAGTCTATTCTAACTTTTCTATTTTTGAGGAGATGAAGGAGAGGAAAATCACAAAAAGAGGATGCCACAACAGTCACTTGAGATGTGGCCCAGAAAAGATCAGGACATGCATCACAATCCCCAAAGTGCATTCTGGGAGCTGATGCTACGGGTTACTGCCTGGAGTGCCCAACCAAGAAAGGGGCAAAGGGACAGGTTGGGAATTTGAGCCATCAATACATCCAAAGGTTATCATGGTAGGTAGCAAATGCCTGTTTCCTGACTCTCAGAAAACATACATACATATACAGTAAAATGTACAGATCAATCACTGACTTTACTAATCTATGAATTATATTGCACAGAAAACAAAAAATGAACCTAAATGCATATAAATAGTACTTCTGAGTGAAATGTACATTACATACAATAGATGCCTCCTAGCTTGAAATAAATAAATAAATAAATAAATACCATAAATACAGGGGGGAAAATTGATCTTTCTTTCACATGATGTGTGTGCCATGATATTCTTACTGTATCTTCAAAAACGTGTGTTGGAGTGTGTGTGCATGTGTGAGGTAGAACTCAGAAAGACGCACCACAGAAGAGAGGGGCATCTGCCACGGAGAGGACTGAAAATCATTGAACCGAGTAAGGGCACTTAAATTAAATATCAGACAGTGGTGAATAATGTCTGGAGCAACCTGTCACCGGTTAGGGTAAAGTGACTAATTTAGACTTAGTCTCTGGTGACAGTCCCCAAATACAGAACTCATTCTAGCCAGTGGAGTGGCCTACATTAACTTGTTACAGCGCTAACAGTAAATACTGGCTCCTCACGATGCCACATTTATATTCACTTACATTCGCCCTGTTCTTCCTCAACCCACAGACCATCACGTACAAATGACATCTAAATAAACAAGTGAATAGTCAATTAACAGTATGCTATAGTAAAAAAGAAATTCAATGTCAGGGTAGTAGACCATTTGACTGCTTGTCAAGATAAGAAGAGGTGACGTAATACTAAGAAATAAGTTAACTTGGATAGACCAAGGGATGCTTTCTACAAGAAAGATGAGGAACAATATCAAAATAAAATAATTCATTTGCAATTCAAATCCAAGATGAAATGTCCTATAGTCTAACTGTTAGAGAGAATTGATATAGATTCATTCAAATGTCCAAAAAACAATACAAAAATGCCAAATGAACACTTCAAAAATAGACTCAACATAATATTGCAGTGCTAACAGTATGGTAATTGACTGTAGCAGTAGCTAAAACAGCAATGTGTACAATACACTTGAATCCCTCTCTTTCATAACATACATCACAGACTCACATCAAAACATACTCTTGATTCTTTGCAGCAAAAATACAGTAATAATGATACAATTTCAAACCACAATCATTTACAGCAGTATAGGGGGAGGGGAAATAAAAACAAACTGTACATTAAAAGCGCAGCTCTACAAGCTAACATGAGAAGTTCCATTGGCCTAAACCCTCTCCCATCACACACGCTGATGAGGACAGGTGTGTGTGTGTGTGTGTGTGTGTGTGTGTGTGTGTGTGTGTGTGTGTTATGTGTGCGTTGTGTGCGTTATCTGCAGCAGGCCAGTGCACCCAGAGAGGTGTGGCTGTCCAAGCTGCTGTCTGTTTCAGAAGTCATGGTGGGGTCACTGCTCGGGTCAGTGGGCTCTGTGGACATGGACGAGACATCGTTGGCCGAAGAGGAGGAGGACGTTGGCTGAGGGGGGCTGTCGATCACTGCTGCACCTGTGCTGCGAAAAACACACAAATAGGTTTCATTGAAATAAACAGGACACTGCCACTATCTGATGAGTCACATATGCACATGTAAGCAGACCCCCAAACATTAAGTTCACAGTAAGCACTGATTTGGTTATTTGCAGGTCGAAAAAAGGCCAGGCCAAACCTTAAAAATGAAAGTTGTATAGCACTGCAGTTATTTAACCATTTCAGGTACACATTTTGTGTACACAAAGAAGTATCTTATATTCTCATTCTCAAAATATTTATACAGTTTATTGTGGAAAATGTATGACATTATTTTGGAAATATGACTTTATTTGTAAAATATTTCATCTTATTCTTGAAATCTCTGATCATGGCCCTAATACACCATTGTCCTTTACATTGAAATGCTGTTGAAATAATGCTTATATGTAAGTTAGAAGTATAAAAAACTATTCAACCAAATGTATCCTAGATGTCCATGTTAAACCTGCAAATCACCACATTAGATCTTACTGGGTTGTGTGCATATATGAACTATTCGGTGACCTTCATGTAAAATAAAAATAATTAGTATTTTGCCATGATTCAGTCATACAGACTGAGTGTCAAAACCTTGTGAAACAAAACCTTTTGAAGTTGTACTGACACCTTCAGGCTTACATCCAGCCTCTGATAAAACAAAAACCATCATGTGCCTCTAACAAAAAAAATAGTATTGATTCACTGTAATTCATCTGTTCCACCTCTTCTTATCTCCCAAAGTTATAATGATTACTCACCTAAAGGAGGTGGCTGGCCTCTTATCACTCCATTTTTTGTCCACTCCTCCCATTCGCTCACTTCCGTATAAATTAGCCCTACAAATGAAATAAAAGGAGAAGGTTACATGGAACAGGAAAGACAGAGGCAAATCATTGATGCATGTATCACAGTAAGTGATACACTTTTTGTGTACAGTCTAGAGTGTATTACATACTGTACAGTCCAAACAGCATCATGCTTCTAATTTGGACAGGCTGTGCTGGTGTGACCCTTCTGAAAAATGAGTGAGGGGTCATTATCACCTGGCAGGAGTTAGGATGAGCTCATCCTGCTGCGCAACTGAAAGTGATATTTACTCACAATCTTAAGCCCGGACAGGCGCCACAGAATCAGGTTGCCCACAGTGGAAAACACTAACTGAGAGGCTTTAAAGGGGGATTTCAAGTCACGCGACGCACCCTCTGGCAACTACAGTGGAGATACAGAGCTTCTTGGGCAACAATATCTGTGACCAAATGACTGCATGTCAACACATTCACTGGCTGTGTCACTGAATTTATTTAGAACGACTGACGAGCTAATCATAGAATCTTACCAGCTGACCATTTTGATTTCATTGTTAACACATATGATTTTCCCAAAATTGAATGGATTGCATTCAATACAAGATGCATTTATTTTAGATAGTTTTAACATTACTGAATAAAACTTTTAGGAAATACATGCAAACACTGTGGTTCATTCCTGTGCTGCACCAGGAGCCAGAAGGTAAATAATCTACTGAAACTGACAGTGAAAAGTGAAGGGTTGAGTGCAGTGTTAGGAATCTTAATATGCGGTCTAACCTTTCCACTCATCCACGGTATGCTCCCTCTCATCCAGCTGTTTGTCCAGGAGCTTTGGAGGGGGCTGAGAAAGAGAAAATGGCTTGAATGGCACATTGGTGGCAACTTTCCACTTCATGTCAACTTCATGCCAACTTTCCACTTCATGTGATCTCATGTGATCCATTTAAGGATCATGCAGTCCTATCGTCGATTCACTTACCGCTTCCACTTCAGCTGGGTCGTACCAAACATTGATATAGGGGTGCTGCAGGGCCTCATCTACAGAGATGCGCTTGGAGGCATCAATCACTAGCATCTTGGATAAGAGATCTCTAGCTTGGCTTGCTGAGGGGCGACGCAACAAATAGATAAGATGTTGTGCTATTAATCACAAGTCTACAAATATTGTTTGATGAGGGTTGTCCTATAACACACAAACACACACACTACCTTTCAGCTTGTTGTGGTCAGAGTCGGCAGGGAAGAGCACATCTGGGAAGAGTTTCTCAAAGCTGTATCCAGCATAGCGTGGCCTGTTTTCTACGTATGTTCTGACTGACTGGTTCAGCTTCATTAGAAAATCCTGAGATGGAGTGCCTAGCTGCTCAATTACCTTGTTCCACTGGTCGATGTCTGAAGTGTAAATGTTAAGGAAACAGGCCACACACATTGTAACACACCATTAGAGCAGTGTGACATTTATCTTTCTTTGAGGTGCACACACCAACAGATCTACTTACGCAGTCCACACACACACACTCACACACCTACACCTAGATCACATGATCTACAGTGACGCAGCCACTTACTCACTTCCTATGCAGCTAATGCATAACCATCTCTCAGCAACTACTGGCACTTATCGTCTGATTTTGGTGTGTGCAGCAGAGCAACGATGGAGCTCATGTTTGTCGGGTGGAACATTTGACAATGGATAGCAAAGTGACGCAGGGAAACTCTCAGGATGGTGTTGGATCTCTTCACACAGAATGAAGTGATGACACAGTGATCAATCAATGATGGGGAAGGATACGATCAGTGCCGGGGAACAACACACTTCCCCTGATCATCTCGGCCACTATGCAGCCCACTGACCATACATCCACTGGAGGTGGACGTTTAGATGACAGGGAGGTGGGACATGCAAACAAAATGGTGAGAAAAAGAAAAATCAAAAAATCACAACAAAAAGAATGCAAGCAGGATGACAGTGGTGTGGCGTTATGTGTGGAAATGAAAATGGAAACCATGCAGCATCAGCCACATATATTATAGAGAGCAATGCAGTGTTGAGCAGATCAAGATGAAAACTGACACGTTAATGAAAATGTACAGCCCATGAAAGCATCAAATACGGCATGTTACACAGGTCTATGTTAACAAGCCCCCATAGCCTGGGACAAAATATTGTATTCAAGCCAGAAATTGTCCAGGGAAAGAGCAGACACATCTGGCACAGCAGAAAGCACTTTACAAAGACCGTTAAGATCATCAGCCTGATGAAGTATTTAAAAAGATCCAAGGATACAGTCCCTTCCTGGAAAGAGGATTTTATGGCGAACCATTTCCGCCAGTATGCAGCCCACAGACCATATGTCCACTAGTGAAGTGGAACACGGTACACAAAGCCGACAAAAGGTGAGAGGAACGCACAACAGCAGGTTAGTTACATGTAGGAGGCTAGTTAGTGAGCATTCTTACAACAAATCTCCTTTATGTACAGAAGCACCATGCAGTTTACAGTGTTAACAGCACGTTTGATCTTCAGGTCCCTGTATATGGTTATAATACCTCTAGCACACATTTTTAAAGAAAACAGTTATGGTGCACTACAGTGCAACTAAAATCAACAATGGTTGACACTGTAGACTGACTAAGTGACAGATATGGTACATAGAGAATCACTAACCATTGGCTTGGTAGCCCATGCCAAGGATAACCTCTGGTGCTCTGTAGTAGCGTGTAACCACATACGGCGTCATCAGGAGGCCTGTGGCAGCCGTCCGAGCCAAGCCGAAGTCCAGAATCTTCAGTGTACAGTCCGACTTGACAACTATGTTACTGGGCTTGAGGTCCTATAGAGGAGCACATAAGGAAATTGAATTTTTTTAAATGTTAATTTTGTCCATACGAAGCAATGAGAAAATGTATATTCGGAGGTACAGCTATAAAAGTGGCATGACTAAACTCCAGCTGATAGCCTGCAGGCTCCAGCTCCTGCTGCACCTATTTTCTAAAGATTACTTTTGTCCATGTCATGTTTCTCTGCAGTACAAATTCCTTATTGAGGTGTATTGCTTGCTAGTAGCAAATTCACTTCACTTCACTCCAGATGAATAATGCAGTGGCATTTTACTATTTTGTTTCTTCATTCTAACTAGGAATAATGTTTGGGAAAATTCTACATTCATCTGCTGTTCGATATGGAGGTTCTGTACCAGCTCACATCATCTTCAGAAAAGCTGCTAGAAATTCTGTGTTTTGTTTAAAGACACTTCATTAAGAATGCTTGCTTTGAATTTAGATTTTACAGTCAAACGAAATTGCACAAATGTTTGTAACAGAAATCCTAAAGTAGCACAAAATATTTTCTAGGGGTTTTTGTTGGACTATGAAGGACTATATTCGTCATCTAATCATGTCCCAGTTGACTGTTTGCCCTTACACTTCTGTGTCAAGTATCACAGAAGGTTTAACAGTTCCTCTTTGGGACACTGGCCTGGCATTCGCCTGTGTAGTCATGGCCGGCTGATGCTTACCCTGTGAATGATGCCGGCGGCATGGAGGTGTTTGATACCACACAACATCTGATAGAGCAGATAGGACAGCCTCTCATGGTCCAGCTCCATCTGAATGACCTGGCACAGGTTGGCATCCATCAGCTCCATCACCAAGTATCTGACAGAAGCAGAAACGGTTCACACACGTGGTCGGGAAGCATTTAAGCAAACACACACAAGAGGGAGTAACTCAGTTTTAGTGTTACATACTGTGTGCTCTCGAAAGAAAACAAACACACGCATGTACATCCGCACTTCACATCTAGTTACTTACACATCTTGGAATTCTTCTAATGATTTTTGTGGCGTAAACACATTTAATAGGCCAATGATCTGTGGGAATAAAAATCACATGAATCAGAATGATGTTTAAAACACAATTTGAATTACATGCACCTTTAAGCATACAAACGCAATTAACTTGTTGCCAATGCAACTGAATATATATACTTACATTTTTGTGATTGACACATTTCATTAGGACTAGCTCTCTGAATGCCCTCTTGGCATGGGTTTGATTCTGAAATGGCCGACTCAGCTTCTTGATGGCAACATTTCGTTCAAGGATTTGGTCATAGGCAGAGCTGAGGAACAAAGTTAGCAAATCATTTCAAATTAAGGTCACATATGTAGAATGATAGGTGTTAGGTGTTAACATCACAGGTTACAGGTGTGTCACAAACATCACTGTTTTTGCCATCAATTTACAGTTTATATGGATTCATATTGTAGTTTCTTGAGGTTCTCATTGATGCTGTGGTGTTCTTTTCGAAAAGTAGCCGTTGACTGAATATGGATGAAGTTGCAACACTCACCAGACGATTCCCTGTGCTCCTGAGCCGATGGGTCTTAGATTCTGGTACCGCTTCAGTACTGTGAATGTTGAATCCCCAACATCTAAGCTGTAGAACTCTCTTTCTCTCTTGTTTTTGTTCATGGCGAAATCTTCAATTACTGTTCTCTGCGCATCCAAAAATGTCCTCTGTGTACACAAAGACGGGGCACACGTTTAAATATTTTGCGCTGCCAGGAGAACACCACAGATACCACAATAGCTGCTGAGCAGACCGGCCAAAAATTAGAAAGTCAACTGAAAATCCCTGCTCCTGAGAAAGCACATTAGGAATAGAAGAAAAGACAGTGCTGAATTTCAAACTTGAGGTGAGCACTGCAGTTCCTTATCTCAGCAACTCAGCAAACACACCAGTATGGAAGATCAGCAGTGGTGGCAGAACAGCAGGCCACAGGAAGGTCTACTCCATCATATGAAACATGATTCTCAGAGTGACTCTGTCACACTGGTAAACCAAGCCCGGTGATAATTCCTGTATGTTTGGACCCCAGCCCAGGACTCCAGTCCAGTTCTACAAGCAGGACTTCCACAGGCACATGTTAACTGGGTCAAATTGCACCATGAGGCTGTGAGCCCAGATAAGACACAACACAAAGATGCCAATTTGTGTGCACGATGTTCCCGAGACAAAATTTCATTTTGCATTGAAACAAAACCGCCTAAAATCTAAAAAAGGAGAAAAGTCTGACATCAGCTTCCTCTCCTTTTCTTCAGTTCTTATATAAGCAACGTAATCACCCTCCCCATTCTTCCACTCTCCAGACACACAGCCCATATGAGGGATATAATTGCCAGAATAAAATGAGTCAGCTCTCCTTCTGTTCTTCCGACGTCACCAAGGCGTACATAACATCCACCTCCCTCACAACAGAAAAATAGACATGCCACTTCTTTTCATGTGTCACACAGGAAGACAATTACTCTCGTCCGAGTTATGATGGCTTGAATGACATTGCAGTTGGTGTGCAGCACTGCGAGTGGTATGTACAGTTATCTAGTGCCCAGAGGTCATTATATTATTGTAATAATGGCTATCTATGAAGATCACTGGCTGATAACTTTTGATCCCCTAAATTCCTATTTAGTCACACACACAGTGTTAATATTACTGTCCCTGCTGTGAAATAACTAGTATTGATGCTTACAACTACGTGCCGCATCGACAAATTCCTCCACACTATTGGATCGCTGCTATGTTTCAGCTGCAGTATTTACAAGGAATGCAGCAGCCACATCAGTAGTCTCATGCAGCACCTGAGAGGCCTGGAGCTCCATGGATTTGAGGGCAGGGAGCTGAAATACATCTAGGTGCCATGTGTATCCTGCAAAAGCAGAAACACATTCCTGGAGCGCACTGCCTTCTAATGACTTCACCTCTGTTTTCTCTAAACAAGCTGCTTCCGCCTAATGACTTAATGAATGGCTTCCAAGGCGCACACTTAAAAAGACCATTTCCGTCCTGGCTATGGTGGTTAACATAGAGGTAACGCAGATTCTCACAGAAATACACACACTTGCAAAGCTGCACCAGATCATTGTATATAAGACAATATGAAATGATATGGTAAACCAAACCCAGTAACACACACACACAACTAACACAAACAGTAGAATAATGCATCATGTTATCCCCATATAGGCCTCGCATCTCTGTTCTCCCAATTTACATGCATCACAGATAAATCTCAACCATACACACATATAAAGTACATTATATTAATGAATTGGTCTATGATGATCTATTTTATGGATAAGACACAGAGAAACAGAAGACCTTGCTGCATCTCCCAGGGACAGATTCACAGCAGAGACCTGGTAGAGGACCACTATCGACCCGTCAGCCAATTCATTCCATTCGATGTTAGTCAGCGTGTTAACCTTGGCCACACGACCCCGGGTCTCGTCCCCGGCAGAGAGCTGGCGGGTAAATGGCTGTTACGGACCCGCTGCAGCGGAAACGGGCCGTGCATGTTCAAGCGTAGCAGTCCGACTAATCCGGGCACTGCACAAGATGACAGTATTGCAGCGATAAGCACTCTCCCATATCGCGATGTGACAGGGGCCTGGTGGTGAAGCACGGTGCGCAGTCGGTGCTGAGAGCCTCCTAGCTGTTGCCTCGCGGACGTATAACGTTGGAGCCGCACGCAAAGGGGGCATTTTGGTTAATGAGTCAGCCCAGCGCCCTTACACAACAGCCGCGTCGGTAAAGCGACGTGCGACCCTCCCCCCACGGCCAAACAATAAGCACGTCTGAGGAGCAGAGGTGCGGATCCTCATCTTACCTCTGCCGTTAAAGCAAACCGTCGATCCCCCCGCGGTCCGATCGCCGGTGAAACGTTCTGGAGCAGCGGACTGTTTGTTTATGCCGCCGGAGACGGATGAGTTATTCCGTTGTGCGGCTTAAAAATACATGACCTCACCAAATTCACTTGCCTACGTTTTCCATCTGGCTGCTACTGACAGGCCGGGACGGGACGCGCAGTGCGCACGGGGCATGCGTCCCAGCTGCACGTCACTGTTTCACAGAGACACACCCACCACCTCCTCCCTCCCTCCATCCATCCACCCATCCATCCATCCATCCATCCATCCATCCATCATCCATCCTTCCGCCTGCCTGCTTACCTATCTATCTATCTATCTATCTATCTATCTATCTATCTATCTATCTATCTATCTATCGTGTAAAACATGATAATGTACATGTTATTGTATGCTGCAGTAAATGTATTGTAGAGAGCTGACACTGGCCTCGCTGAAAAGATAAACCCTATACTGCATGATAATCAGTCTGAGCCCAGCTGGTCGTATTTCTGTCCAACAGTGATGTTAAGTGAAATAAGCATTCTCAGTAATGAAGATGAGGCTGCACGTGTCCCTGCTTTATAGTTCATGAAATGTGTTTTTACTCGCGACAAAGAGGATGGCTGGGATGGAGGGCCAAGGCTGTATGGTTTATGGATCACCGAGCACACAGGTCAAAGAGCCATGCACATTTTTCTTCTTGTTACTATAACAAGATACATTGGAAACTGATGCCCATTTCCTCCCCACAAACTGTCCTTGTTGCAAAATCCTCCACAGAGGTAATTGGAAGGACACAAAGGGCACAGAGAGTCACATGCTTCAAGCTAAATAGTCCAGTAGCCTGGACAGATTTCACATTCATATGTGTATATTTTTGTCTTTGTTTCTGTCTTTCTTCATAAGGTCTGTTTGATCTAAGCAAGCAAAGTTTTACTGAGCATATGAATGCCCTTTAGATTTAAGAATTGGAATTGGAACCCATTGTGATTGCCAGGTCTGATGTTGGTGAACACAGTCGCCCAGTTAAGCTCTTGAGTTGCATGTCAGTATTTGCTATTTACAGTATAGTAAAAAGAAATACTGGGCTTTCTATAACATTGACTTATGTTCTTACAAAGTTAGGGATAGGACGCGTTCAGGCTGGATCCAAAAGGCATATTAAAGCCTACGGTTTCCAGTGGAAACAGTGATGCTGCAGTAATTATATACACCTATAAATGAACTGAGGGATATTATTTGCACCAGGCAACATTGGACTTCTTCTGTTAGCCCGTATAGATCTGATCCCCTGCCCATATTAACCCGCGGGATGAGTTGTGGACTGTGACATGCACAGGCTCTGCAGGAAGCACAGCATGCAGTAGTAGGGTACCATCTAGAGTTCCCCCATCACATCCTACACGCTACAACAACGGCGGCAGGCAACATCCACGGAGCCATGCTGCTGTGACTGAATACGGACCATTAGGTACAATTACGTTAACTTAGCGCTGAGTGGCTTCAGCTCTCCCTGCACCCACCTGACAGCCCTGGGTGGCTGTTATTTATCCTTGTCCCTGCGCAGATACCCCGCGGCCTGCGGAGGCAAGCTGCGCGCAATAGACCGGCATGGACACACGTCCCGGCGCCGACTCCCGCAGCAAGACGAGGCTACTACGGTGTCTTACCCCTTGCTCGAAGAGAGCCCGCAGCGTTATGATCATTGTCGGGGAGCAGCCTTGCAGCAGCAGGCTACAGTCCACTCGTTTCACCGAGGTCGTTCGTCCTTCCCAGGCTGCTTTGTAGCGCACCCGCCGCCCGGGGATCCACCGCACCTTTAGCCGTCAGACGGATTAGTTAAATCGGTGTAGCTGATCTCATGCCACCCGCTATTGGTGGCTCTGACCTGTCGCTGTCAAACCGCGAGGCTAATCCAATTAAGTGTTTAAAGGCGAGAAGCTAAGAATAGCGCCAGTTACAGTGAAAAGTTTCAGATCGTCAGCGTGGGGCTGCTGGTGATGGAGCAAATGGACGGGGGCACCATGTACAGTTAAATGCCTCTGGTGAATTACCTGCCTTTGCTGAGAGGACGTCCAAGCAGCAATGCGATGATCACGAGGATTATTTTGGATCCGTGGTGGGAACACTGAAGATAGTACAAAGGATCAGACCGCTGACATATTACATATGGTAGCAGGTAATGTTTCCCCCTCTGAGCTGTGCTTTATTATGTGCCTCCTTCCTACAGTGCTGTTTCACAGCTTGGTGAAATGAGGTGGGTGCCTGTGTCATGTTTTGGTCCATTTGTTCTGTTATGCAACTAGATATTATGTTACTGATGCACAATTCACTTTAGGTACTAACCCTGGCTCAACATTCACTGGCCTGTACCTTTAAGAGTCATTTAAAATGCATAGTATAGCCTTCATATTCAGGCCTGTGTCGACAGAAATCATGGCATGTGTTTGTTATAGAGGCTGCTCATGCTACATAAACTGGACTCTGACCACAGTAGCTTAATGTCCATGCTATCGTTCTTTTGTTTTTCCTGGTACATGAACGTGGCAATGTGTTGTCACTTTGCACTGTAGTCAAGGAGGGAAGGCTGTAAGAGACCTAGATCCTGAAGAAGCATGTTGTCCCAAATTCCCAAGAATACAGTACAGCTTCTCCTCTGTGCTTGTGTCCACATCGTGTGGTTGTCGGCTTAATGCATCAGTGAGGTGGTCTGTCTGTAACAGGATAATAAGACGAGATGTTGACTGGTTCATTAACATCATGGCATGCTCTGCAGTTTAGCCCAATGAATGGGAGGATAAAGATGTGTTCACACCCAGTGAGGCAAGGAGGAAAGAAATGGGTAGCCTATGCAGTGGCAACTGGTGTGTAAAATGGACACTTCATCAGATTATTAGATGCTGAAAAGAGTTGGGTCTGGACAGCAAAAGGCATCCTGCCGTTGCATGAGAGATCTTTCTTTGTGCTTTAAAGTTCCACCTTAAGTATAGAGTTTTGAAGGTTGTGATTTAGGGAACGCAGGTGCTGTAATAGAAAGGGAAACTTTTATGTTGATGGCGAGAGACAGCAGAATAGGTCAGACTTGGTCTAGCCAGGAAAAAGCCATGTAGTTATATGTACAAGTTGTGTCAATATAGCAACCAATAGTGTGTGGCTTCACAACTTTACCCCCAGTAGCTTTACACCTGTAGATAGACCACTTTGAGGGAGTACAGATGGTAAAGTTTTGCTAAAGAGTGGAAAGGTGGGAGCACCTGGCGTGGTTCCTACTGTCCTCTTCGATCCTTTCTACATCATAATGACAAATCAGAATAACATTGGGGGGATTTTAGATTTCTCATCATTATAATGATCTAATCATTCATTTAACTTGGGAACCTCAAAACATCACAATTTCATTGGTGTTTTGTTTTTTTTACCACACATTTAATCTCGTATGACTTCTGGGCATCTGGGCATCACAAGCCGAGGAGAAGTTCAGTATAAGTGAAGGATTTAATCCGGTCTAAAGTAATTGGGTTGGTGTGTATCAGTGGAAGCATGTTGCTTCGTTCAGTACACTATGTGGTTGGCTCTGAGTAGCCTATTGTATTACTGCTCGGGAACATTTAGAAGAACAGACAGTCACAATCAAAAAAACAAAACAGATCCAGTGGAATAAAACGCATGATGGTTGGGTTTCACAGCTTTTATCGTGCAGCAGGAACAACCTGATTCTGTCTTCTGCAACTGTTTGGAAGAAAACTGCATGTCAGCTTTTACTCACAGCATTATGTCGTCTATATTCATCTGTCTAAGGGTGGACATGCAATAAATTATTTCTCAGACTTTAAACATTCTTAGATGAATGTGTCACAGTTATTTCTGCCCTCTGAAACTGCTACTAATGGAAATGTTCCTGCTAGTTTTTACTATAATCTTCTAAAATGGTGGCAATTTCAGATGAAGTCTAATTGATTGCAGATACAATAATGATCTGCTCAAGCTCACAACATACAATCTTTTTAGAAAATTGGGGCTTTTTTGGTTCGGTTTTAATGTATGCATCTGCCTCTGTTAAGGTGCTTTATATGAAAAAGAGGAACAACTAAATATGTAATATAGTCGACATAATGTGTATTATACATGTTATATAATTGATACATTGCAAAAAATATGACTAATGTTCAAAGTAAGAAAGCTTGTCTTTGCATTTCATGTAGAATCCTTTGTCTGTCGGGTCAGGTGTCAATTTTCCCTCCACATTCTCAACTGTATGTAGTTGTGGAAATACCTGCACCGTATGTGACAACAAACTAACATGAGATAATGACACAGTTGCCTCGGTGCCAGAAGCACAGGTCTGTCAGAGCTCCCCTCTGGTCAGAAGAAAGCCTATTACGAAATGGGATGGGCAGAGAGATCGAGAGGCAGTGAGACTAATGGAGTAAGGTAATCTAATCAGTGTCAAGAACTAACTCAGAACTAACACTCACTAACTGTCTCCGAAGACAAAATACTGTTCACAGGCTGTCAGTGTAGGCTGTGCACAGTATTACCTTCTCAGAGGCATGTAAAAGTGAAGTAGAAATGTGTAGCGAAGGTCTCGAGAGGATAACAAGCTTTACGCTGCTCTATATAGAGATGACATCTCTTTAGAATATAACCTTTAACAAAGGCTCTAAAATCTTGCCTGTGTTTTGTATGTATGTGTGTTTGCTCAGTGTGTGTTACAACATCCTCAGGTGCCTGCTTGGAATGTGTGCAGGATGAGCAGCACATTTGTTACATTAGCTGAAGTATTGGAGGCGCGAGGGGGACCTCTGCTGGAGGAAGAGGTCTGGTCCCTGCTGCTGGGCACTGCAGAGTCTTTAGTGGATGTCTCCTATAAGGGTAAAGCATTTTAGATAACCACCACTTATTGTAGGCTCACATGCATCTTGTCTTAATGCTTTCACTATACCACTGTGTTACTGCAATGTAAATGTAACATCAACATTTGAATATATCTTGCAGTATTTCTGTTTCACTCAGTGTGACTTTACTGTAGAACTGTATCAGCAGAATGATTTATATTATGGATTTCCCACTTTTGTTTTTTGTTTCAGGTCAGAACAATATGTGTAATATCATAAGCCCCACCTCCTTGCTGCTGTCAGCCACTGGTACCTTAGCATTTAAGAGCTGTGGCCTATCAGATGAGGTATCCACCTTCACTGCTCCAGAGATGCTGCAGGGCCGTGCCAGCTCAACCAAACCTGCCATAGAGAGGGTCAGTGCATACATCCACACACCTGTTCTTATAGCTCACATGAATGCTCATGGCAGCCTTGTCAAAGACTAATGAGTAACTTCATATTGTTCTTTGTTAATCATTACCTTTAAACTCTGCAGTCCCTTGAAGTGATTACAAGTCAGTGCTGTTATACCCTGATGTGTCTCCTTCCTTAGAGTGTAACATCTCAGGTTGTCAGGAGTTGAAGGACGACTGAGGTGTAAGCTCGCCATCTAGTGGCGGAGCAAAGGAACCTCTGCCCTGAATTCTGCACTTAAGAGCTCTAATTTATTAACATTTATGTAGAAAAGATTCTCAAGTAACATTTGTACCTACAGAAAAGTTATCAAGTAATCTGCCTTGATAAATGTCTGAAAACTGTAATCCCAATATGTCCTATTTATATAATCCTTAGATAGATAACCATTTATGTTAGAGAAATTTGCCATTAACAGCTGCAGGAAATGTCACTGATGCATGATTTGCCATTTATAGACATTGCAAACATTGTTGCTTTTTATTTAACTAATGGGCGATATTTATTCAATATCGTCTTTTCAAACAGTAATCAACATATTTGCCACTAAAATTATTATTTGTTTTTGAATATTGAACACACACTGTGTAAACTGTTTGAAACACAAAATAGGTTAACAGACACACCATTAATGTGGTCTATTATATCAATTCCGTCACAGTTTGCTGGATATTTAATTTATAGTTCTCCTGCTTGGCCAAAAAATGTCGTGTGCCAACATAGTCTCTTTAACACACATAGTTCATATAATTTCTGTATGTATGTAATGATAATGTTAACGATTGACACTCAGCTTAGAGTTTTAGTTATTATCATTTTCTTATATATATTTTTTCTTATCATATTATTATAAAAACATCAATGTGTCATTAAGCAGAAATACATATAATAGATGTATGTAAAAGTAAATGGTTTTATTTTAGAGTACGTTGGTAACATCTCATTATAGCAATATGTCCGGTCTGTCTTGTTGTTAACTGGTTCATTGCGTTGCACAGATGCTGGTGTATTCACTGGGTATGACCCTCTACTGGTCAGTTGATTTTCACCTACCTCAAAATCAGGTGGGAATCCCCGGACAAAGCTGTAATTTTATCATTCAGTGCCATCACAGGCCCTCAACTCAGTTATTATAATTATCTTCCACTCTCATTACTCTCAGCCAGTCCAGTTGAGTGACCATTTAAACAGCCTCCTCCTCAGCATGTGTGAGGACCTGGCTCACCGCAGGGCAAATCTACACTCCATCCTGGAAGCCTGCGAATCTCAGCATAAAGCCTCCATCCTGCCGTTGCCCGCCAAAGTCATCAGACAGCTGGTGGAGGAGGTCTTTCATGATTCAGTGAGTCTGGATATTCACCTACAGTATGTTACTCTCTGTGAGCATTTCAGCATTTCTCTGCGGGCCATTGTATATGTGTCATGCACAATGACAAAACGCTTAAATGATTGCAAATAGTGGTGGTTTCTTTTACTCCAGATGGAACATGGCTCTCTGCCAGACAGCAACATCCCTTTGAGTGGCAGGAGCCAGATGATCAGAGAGAGACTTCATGGTGAGCATTCATGTCAGAGTCCTGATAAATGTTTATTAAATGAGTTGTACTGTAAATACAAATAACATCCAAAGCATCACACAAGAGGTGAGAAAGCTTACCTGAAATCTTTGATGCGGAACATAAGCTTAATACAGGGAATATGTGTATTACAGAGGACTACCCTATTCTTATCATACATAAATTTCACCAAAATTGTCGTATACCTATTTAGAGAAAGTATAGTCAGCGTTGCTCTTTTGAGTTAAGACGTGTGCAGGTCAACAGGATTAAAATGCTAAGCTAAAGCAATCCCAGGATTAGGCTCCTGCGAGAGCCAATAATCAGATGCTGAGTGTGGATGGTTCATGCTAAACCCTCTGCTAGCCTCAGTTCTGTTCAAACATCTCAGTGTCTCTGCGGAGCACCGAGACAGACAGGAATCAAACATTGCTGTCATCATCCATCTCTTATCTGGTTGACAGGAAAGAGGGGGCCATTTTCAGACTTCAGCGAAGGGAGCGCTGAAGGGAGAAGATACTCAACGGACTCTGACTCAAAGTCAGGTACGTGTGAGATGCAGAGGAAGCTGAAACGATGGTAGAAAGAAGGAAAATTTACTCCTGTCAAAATAATTTGTCCGGTGTCCACTTAACAAAATCCTTAATTAAGAGCAATATTTTCATCAGTAACTTCTCTTTAATGTGTGTTCCAGCTATGAGATGCATGTTTTGACAATGCAAGTGCTCATTGTGCCTGTTCTTTAGGGAGTTTACCTCAGAGACCTTGGAGACAAAGACCAAGGAGCTCTCCCACGCCGTTGTACCAATCGTCTTTAGACAGGTGTGTACTCTGCATACATACCTACACACCATCACTAAAGCTATCTGTGTGTGCACGTCAACATAAATAAATCCACCCGCTTCTCCTCTCGTGCTTCCTCATTGTCTGTAGTGACTTTGAGGGGACATGACATTGTCTCTGTATTTGACTTTTCCAACTTGTCTGCACAACTATTACACAACCCCTCCATCCCCACCCCTCTTTCTCCCCTCAGACTCCCTCGTGGGACTCGTCACAGGGACAGCAACTGCAGTTGGCTTGGTAGGAGCCCCCACCACGATATCTCTGCCAAGACATCAGGCAGATCTCACAGTCCTTCCATCACCTTCAGTGAGTCCTCGATTAGCCTGAGCCAGAGGAAAGCTAAGGTAAGAACAGGGATCTATTTAATGTTTGTTAAGTGACATAAATGCAAGGGGAATGTTGTTGTAGAATATAAACTAAAAGTTTATGTACAAGAGTATTTAGTGCAAGTCAAAGTTCATTCTAAGAGCAGACAGCAGAGCACACAGAGTCGGATGTGTTGCTGATTCAAGAGTTTATAGCCTACATGTTTGTTTTGTCAGGCTTTGGGTCCTGAGTTCGTCAGAATGTCAGATGAACAACAAATTGTGCTCGACCTTCCAGGATCTATTGTGGTAAATTTATCATTTCTGTTCATCTCCTCTGGTTCTGATGAATTCTTATGTAAATTGCTGGTTTTCACACCATTTGAACTTTTCTTTTCTTGCATCCTAAATGTCTGTTTGCATAATTGCATGTACAGTATTTGTATATAATGTACATGTATGTGAGTGTGTCTGTATGGTTTGTTGTTTTTTACGTCCATGTGTGTGTCTGTGTGTTCGTGTGTGTCCACCACAGTCGAAAAAAGGACGCTCTTGTTCGTCTCAGAGAGAAGTGACTGTAGCACTGCCTAACGGACAGTATGTGGTGGTTCGCTGTGACATTAAGTCCAAAGCAAGAGATGTGTTTGACATGGTGGTGGCTCACGCAAACCTGGTGGAACACTTCTACTTTGGTCTTGCCTTCCTAGATGGTAAGAAGACATATTAAATTGGAGCTAACCTATCTTGACTGCGCATCAAACAATCAAAATAGAAATTATTTTCAAAATATCCATAGTGCAACTTGTGATATTGTGCCCTCACAATTGGTATGAGGGGTGAACTTAATATTTCAATTATTACCAAAATGTTTTATTATGATATAACAAGGTTGAATTTATTTCTTTATGCCTATTTTGTTGATTCGGGTCACTTCAGAAGTCTGAGATTAAAGAGGCTTTTCTTTGTCATTTTGCAGATGATGAATATTTCTTTTTGGAGCATGAAACAAAAATCTCCAAAGTTGCGCCTGACAGTTGGAAGAAAGGGCACATATCCTCCTTTTTGGTGTTTCTTCGAGTCAAATATTTTGTTGATGATATCGCCTTCATTTTGTAAGCGCAGTACTGATGTTTTACTTTCATGTAGTACATTCATTTATAGAAATACATAGTTGAAATACTTTTCTGCTTTTTACTTTGATCTTTTTTTTTTTGCTGTTTCCTAGGCACAGACTGACTCGTCACCAGTACTACTTACAGCTGCGTAAGGATATCTTGGAGGACAGGCTTTGCTGTAATGAGGAGACAGGCTTGTTTCTAGTTGCTCTGGCTCTGCAGGCTGAGTTTGGAGATTACATGCCAGAGGTACCGAGGACAAAAAGAAAAATGTTCCCCATATGACTTTAAATACCAGCATCAGCTTTCAGTGTGTGACGCAGCAGCGCATTTGGTTGTTTTGTGTGTCTTTTTAGTTGTATGGTAAGAATTACTACCAGCCGGAGCATTATGTGTCCAAGAGGATGCTAGAGAAGCTGGCCCTGCCCAATGTCAAGGAGGAGTTGCCCAGGCTACATGCAAGTCATGCCCAGATGCTCCCTGAAGAGGCAGAGATAGAGTACCTAAAGGTATCCAGTCTACCAGTGCACCTACTCAAAACACAGAAGCAGCTTCCATTATCCAGTAGCTCACTTTGTTCTTTGGCTATTCTTTCACCTTACTATAAACTAACTTATTAAGGATATGTGCACTTGTTATTACTATTACTATTTGCTTTTAATTTGATGATACTTCTACTATTAAAATTCCTGAAAGTCCAAATGAGTGTTCAAATAAATGGCTAAAATTTCAAATGTAATACATATGTCCTGTCACGCATAGACACAGACACCATTTAAAAAACATATGTGGCCCTCAGATTGCCCAGCAGTTACCGGAGTATGGCGTTATGTTCCACCGTGTGGGGCGAGAGAAAAGGCCAGTGGTGGGAGAGTTGGTTTTGGGAGTCTGTGCCAAAGGAATCATTGTGTACGAGATGAAGAACCACGTCCGGACTGTCACCAGACGCTTCCTCTGGAGGGAAACCGACACCATATCCACTGGGGTAAAAAGAAGTGGCATTTCTGTGAGATTAAGATGTTACTATAGTACACCCCATTTTGTTATGAAGCTCAGAGTAAATGTATGATGACTTGTGTCTGTCTTCCAGCGGCGTAAACTGATTATAGAATGTGGCGGGCCCAGCGGGAGAAAGCACAGTTTTGTAACAGAGAGCTCAAAAATAGCACAGTACCTCCTGAACCTCTGCTCAGCACAGCACAAGTTTCACAGCGAGATGACGTCGCGACAACTCAACCACACCATGATACCAGGTGGGAGCATTTTGGTAATTACATACTCAAAGAAGGCAGCTCGCAAAGGTCATAGCAGAGAATGACACAGAATAAATAACGCCTGATTCTCCTCTGTTTCTCCAGATGAACACATGGATAAGTACATGTCTGTCTACCAGGCTCGTAATTTGAACCTGAAGCGGATGTCCTGCTCAGAGGGCATGTTGAACCATGTAGGTTTGACACCTGGTCAGTCAGACTCCATCTCCAAGTCCTGTGACGACCTGACTGCCAAGCTGGAGGCGCGGCTGCGCCAGCAGAGAGAGATGAGGAGGGAGATGAGCAGAGAGCTGAACAAGGAGCTCCCTGACACAGGAGACCCCAAGGACATGAAAGAGCGACAGTGTTGGAGGTAGCCTTTGATTATAATAACATTTGTATTCTTTGTATAGCATATTCTCTGTGAATATTAATGAAATAGCTACAGGAATGCAACTGCGCACGTGTGTTTCAGCACTCCAGAGACGATTCCCAGAATGATGTCCAGCGTTTCTCTACAGAAGCAGGACTCTGATGCCTCTGCCTCCATACGAGGTGAATATATTTGTTTCTTCTGTGAAGACATACAGAGGGGTGACAAATTAAAGGAAAAATCAACATTAAGCATCTTTAGAAAGGTGTTGGGCCACCATGTGCCCCTTGAATAGCTTTAATCCCCATTTTTCTATTGGAGTTTGGGTGGTGGTCTTGACCTGCCCCTGTGATGCAGAAAACGATACAAATTTGTTTACAGTGGCACATTTACCATATGTAAAATATGTGCTTTCCAGTTGATACACCGACCAGGACCCCACCAGAGAGAGAGATAGTCTGCGTGAACCTGAAGAAAGATCCCAAACTGGGCTTTGGTGAGTTCATTAAGGCCGGACTTAGCTATGAACATGATGTAAAATCAAAGAGTAGAGTCCAATGTATCTGACTTTTTAACAGGAGGCTTTTGCCTTCACTTTCTCTCTGGTCCTCTTTCAGGCTTTGTGATTGTGGGCGAGGACAATACCAGTAAACTTGACCTTGGGATCTTCATTGCTTCCATTGTGCCTGATGGGCCTGCGGACAAAGATGGACGAATCAAACCCGGTACGAAGCACCAAAGGAGACACTAGCGTACAACTTAGCATACAGCCTAACATTGCTAGAGAGAGAGATGAAGTTGGGCTACACATGACAACCTATGACAAGGATTTTTGTAATAATTTGTTGATTTTTCCAGGTGGACGTCTCATCTCCCTGAACAAGACTAGTCTGGAAGGAGTGGCATTCAGTGACGCTGCTGCCATCTTACAGAGCAGCCCTGAAGAAGTGGAGCTCATTGTGTCCCAGCCTAAACGTAATATCTGCTCAATGCTTCCTCCTCTGCATGCACAGTCTGACAAGTTCATACAGCCATGCAAATATTCACAAATCATTGTCAAACCATTACTATGTATAGTAGTAACACTTAACTTACAGCCTATATGTGTACTGAGGTCCTTAATCCCACCTGGTTGTTTTCCTGTCAGAGTCTCTGAAAGACAGAAAGAGTTCGTTGAGTCAAACTAATCTTGGTTTGGTGCTGGAGAGGGGCTTTGGGTCGCAAATCACACTGAGTGGCCCAGAGTACCGTTCTGCTGTGGAAGAACTGGAGGAGGCCATCACTCTGTCCAACATGGCAACCCCGAAACAGAACAGGAGGCTTCACATTCCTGTCGTGCGAATACATGATGCCCAGGTTAGAACCAGTGCTCAGCTAACAATTGTTAGAGATAAGTGACTTTGTCTCCATGGAAGCAAAGTTGTCAACATTACAAAGCTGATAAAAGAGTTCAACCAATGGTAATTGTTGAATTAAGCGCTCTGATTAATGTTATAAAACTCTGAGTTGATGTAATTTACCTGCATTAGAAGTGTCCTAAAAACACATCCTATCTTTTCAGAATTTTCCCCCTGTCTCAATCTGAAACACTTTTTTTCCTACTTACCTCTATCTTTATTTTTTCAGGATACGTGTTCCAGGTCTCCCTCTACCTTAAGTTCGAAAACTGGGGAGTGGTTTACAGTGGAGCTGAAGAAAAGCAGTGGTAGTCTTGGCTTCAGTGTTGCTGTGAGTGAATTGTTTCTTGTTATTATACAGCATTTTCCTTATGCACTTAGTTTCCAGTTTATTATTTACATCTAGCTACAGCTAATGCGGTCTAATACAATAGACCTGCAACAAATCCTACCTTCCTGAAGGTTATAATGCTCAGTTTGTTTGTTTTATTTAGCCTGGACAAAATAAAAGAAACACCTGGCTGTGCAATGCAATTACAAAAAACACAGTGAATCAACACCTCACTAAAACAGTTTAAAAAAAAACTGAACATTATAACCTTCATGAGGTTAGGATTTACTGCAGGACTGTTTGCATTTTTGGTAGGTGTAACTCATAAACTGGAAACTGCCTTGTGTGAGATCAGCTCAGACAAATGGATTTACATGACTAAATGTTAAAGGCCAATAGGTAACAAGCTACGAAGCAACTTCGATCCATCAGTCAGTGTGCATTTCTAGGCTCATTTGAGGGCTGTGATATTGACTAATCCCTTTTTTGTAATCTTTCTGTGCCAAAAGGGAGGAATAAACACCAACGTGCGATATGGAGGCATCTACATCAAGAGTCTGGTGCCTGGAGGTGCTACAGAGCAGGACGGTCGCATTCAGATTGGTAATCTCTTTATATTTACCCTTCAATATGTGATCAGGTGGCTGCCAAAAACACGAAAGGTTCTGTAAAGGTTTGATTTTGTATTTGTTTGCAAAAAGTAATTTTTTATGTCACAATGTTGTTATATATTGACTGACCCATTCCCTTTACATTATCACGATCAAAGGATGAAACAACATAAAATACGTGTATATGCTTCATCCGTCCCAGAACTCAGCCTTTCTGTTAGCTTGGGCGAGATGGTACAACAGGGCCCAAAGATTTTTCAACTTCTTTGAACAAAATATCAAATAACTGAATGTAGATTGAAGAATGGTGCCCAGGCCATCTGAGATCAATTGTCTAAAGCCTGTAAAGAAGTAGAGAAGCTGTTCTTGAGGCATTATATGAACATATTGCCAGTGTTTTTTATTCTGTCACTAATTTGTACATCGGAGTGCCGCTGGAGCTGCTGTGCTAAGTCTTAGTACATGCTTCAGTGAGCAAGAACGAATTTTAGACTTGTTGACATGCTCAACCACACACACATACACACACACACACACACATACAAACTGTTTATGCACTGATGTTGCTAATGATGATGAGATTTGTGTTTGTGCATATGACAGGTGACAGACTGCTGGAGGTTGATGGGTTCAACCTGAGGGGCGTGACTCACCATCAAGCTGTCGAGTGCCTAAAGAGGACTGGGGAGGTACACACACACACACACACACACACACACACACACACACACACACACACACATGCATAAAAACACAACTGGACACAAACATACTTTCTATTTTGCTGATGTGATTGTATTAATATCCATACAATATGACTGTTCTCTCCAGGATAAAAACAATTTTAAACAACATACATTTCAGTTCAGTATGAAAAGAGGGAGTATTCTGACACTTTTCTGACATGATGATAATTCTGTTGGACCCTTAAGCCCCTTCGACATTATCTGAAGTAATCTAGAGAGGTTTTTGCGATTCAGTCCATTAAAGCTTGTTGTGAATATGCGCTGAAATCAACACAGTAGCTGGTGATGCTGTACACTATTTTCTGTACCTACTATATTGGTGCATGTTGAAGTATAAACTATTGAACACATAAAGGGGGTGTGTGTGAATCTGTTCCCCATAGGTGGTGAGCCTGCTGTTGGAAAGGGAGCCCACAGTAATTTTGGAGCCCAGACCTGACTCACCCTGTCCCCCCTTGGCCCACAGTCCAACATATACACAGCCCCTCAGAGCTGAAGTCTCCATGGAAACGACCTTGAGTGGACGCACCAAGGACTACAGCTTTGTGACTGATGGTGAGAGGGGAGAGGAAGGGACACATGCGCTCACAAAGGAAAAAAAAACAAGATAGACAGTGTCAGGCGCATACACGCACACACTTGCACACATGGCCCAGAGGTTACTGTGAGTCATCTGACAGCTACATTGTGGTTGCTGTCAGAGTCATCCAGAGCTGACACTGCCTCAGTCCCCTGAGACTGCGTGCACTGAAACCTTGAAGCTGCCTGTTTGGCTTAGTTAAAGAGACAGTTCCTCATTTCTACAAAGCCTTCCTTTCTTTACTGAGAATGGCACAAAGAAAAAAAAGATTGTCTGCTTTTTCACATTTTGTCATCAGAGATATTCCTGTAAAAATAAACGCTACTCATGGGAAACCATGTGTGTTGGGGGCGATTGATAAACATTTTTATTTATCAAAATGTACCAAACCCCCCCCCCCCCCCATTACAGATTAAAGATTACACAACACACATTAATGCTCCAAGATTTTCCTCCATCTCTCCTCTTTCCTAGAAAACACGCACGAGGTGGTTCTGAAGAAGAGTTTGTCTGGACTCGGCTTCAGCTTTAACATCTCGCAGCTGCACTCAGGGCCAGACCGTGGCAGTGTGGTGCGCATCAAGCGCCTGTTCCCGGGTCAACCAGCGCTAGAGAGTGGCCTGCTGCGAAAGGGAGACATCATTCTGTCTGTCAACAAAGAGCCTGTCAAAGACCTCTCCTACCAGGTAAGGTGTGTGGTCAAGGATCTTATAAGAACAAAAAATGTTCAAACCTTGATCACTAATGGCAGCACAGCAGGTGACTTTGTCTGCGGATAAATAATTGTGAATGGGTTGTTGACTGTAAGAGCGGCACTAGTGGCCCCGCTCTTTCTTAAGATGTCAGCCATGCCGTTGGTTCACTAATACTTTAATCCCAAGCTCCCGAAAATAGCAAGCTGGTTGTGTCATAGCATATGATGTCATTTAATCTTTTGTGTACTGCCAAGGAGTTACAATGGCGTACACAGGTGTATTTAAACGTGCAACAGTTTTGCAACAGATTTGCACAGCTTTCATTCTGTCTGTATCCAAACGTTCCCGCACCACTACACACTCTTTCATTTTAATTTTTTTGCCGTTGTTTCAGAGGGTTTTGTTCTTGCTACGTGGAGCTCCGTATGAAGTTCACCTGCTGATCTGCCGACCAGGTCCTGGAGTACTGTATGATGTAGATGACAACACACTGGTGAGATCACACGCACACAAGTGCGCCCACATACACTATATGTACCACAGAAAAAACCCCACCTAAGTTATTCAGACAGACAGACAGTCTCACCTCCTGTCTGTCTCTGTAGGGTCCTGCACTTTTCCGTGAGGTTCGATCTCAATCTCTGGACATCCGACTAGGAGAGGATTACAGCCAGCTCCTTAAGTTTCAGTGTGACTTCAAAATACTTGCCCCTAAGCAGGCCCCCACCCAGGAGAAGGATCTGATCAACACAGCAGAGAAAAGCTCAGAACCTCCTGCAGCTCCGGCACGCCCGGATACCCAGCAGAATCTGGACGGTGAAGTGAAGGCCAACCAGACTCCGCCATCTACTCCTTGTTTACCCCCGTCACCCACCTCACCTACATCACCTCCATCACCAGTCTCGCCAGCCTCACCTGCCTCCCCAGCATCACCTGCCTCGCCTGCCTGTGGCTCTCCAGCTCCACCAGAGTCCCAGCCAACCACTGGGGAACCAGAGGAACAACAGGAAGTAGAAGAAAAGGACAAGAACAAGGACAGGGAGGATGAGATGATGCTTATGGATTTTGGTCCTAAGACTGCTTCGAACTATGTATATTCCAGGTAATGTATCATAACACATTATTACATTACAGAATAATAATTCCTATTCCTCTCTTGTAGCCTGATGTGCCAAATGAAAAGGTTTGTACTTACATGTATCACAGAGAATAGAGCCACCAAATGTTGTAGCTATTTCTGCAACAATGGCTTTCACTTTAACAACAACACAGTATCAAAATGTTGAATGAAAACTTCTCAAATGACTCAGCAGGATTATCTAAGTCTCCCACGTTCAGGTGTATGTTTTGCAGCACATTAGTACGGCATTAATACCACTTAGCACCACAGTAATAATGCTTGTTATTTTACTAGAATATTGGGATAATAAACGATTTTGGCCAAATCGTGCCCACCTATGACCTGTTCATTGTCCAAGAGTCCTGCTCAGTCACAGCTCATGCACTGGCTGTCAGCTACTTCAGGGCAGCTAAGGGCTGAGCTTAGTTTAGTGTTTGTAGTGTGCCATCAAAGACACTTTAGACATTTTATGTGTTAAATTATAATCAAATGATGAATTTATACATTTAAAAAAGCATATATGAATTGATGAAGATGAATAAAATTTGCATTTAAGTTGTATATTCAAAAAGGTTCAAGCAAAATTGAGTAAAAAAATTATTTTAAATGTAACCTTTTTGTTATTTTACGTGTGTCTGTCATTTTCTATCTCAGAATTTATTTGTATTGTGATTTAGTATTTATAGTTTCCATTTCATAGTTTCTTTCAATTTAAAGTCATATAAGCAGTGTGCCACCTAAAACATTAAGTCCAACCCACAAAGCAGCTCTGATTGGCCAGTGGTTTTGTGTTGGTAGGAGTTATGTGTGGTGTTAATCAGAGCAATCAATCTGTTCTTTCATTTGGACATTCATTTATGTATGTACTGTTTGTTTATCTGCAGTGGAGTCAGAGAGGAGGCAGATGGAAGTGTGACCTACTGCCTGATGGGAAATGGTCTGACTATCATGGCAGATGAAGAGTACCTGACCATCAGCTCCACACTGGAGCCTCCTCATAGCCTCCCCTCCAGTCTGGCCACTCACACTCCTCCAACCACACTCACAGAACTCCGCTCTCAATCCTCCAACAGCCCCTCTAGTTTCACATCTCAGAATCCAAGCCTCGGCCCTCACATCCCCACTACTGCCATCTTGCCCCTCAGCCTCTCGTCTGACACACCGACCACTTACCCCCTGGCCCACCCATCTCAGCCACTCACAACGCAGCCAGCAAAAGTCAAGCTCCACCCGATCCAGCAGGGGTTTCTTCCAAGTCACTACAACGCCATCTCCAAGAACAGTAGGACTATGGCGTCGCCACCACAGCCTCCTTCTCCACCGTTGACCCCCATCACAGCACAGGTCACGTCCTCTGTACCTCCCTGTGCCAGTCCACCTGCCTCAACGCTGCCACCCACAGTGCTGCCCCCTCCTGTCCAGAGCCACACACAGCTGATGGAAGAACCAGAGAAGAAAGAAAGGCAATACAACAATGATGATTATGATGATGATGAGGTTGATGAGGAGGAGGAAGAGAGTCGCAGAAAGGCAAGTTTGTGATGTTTTGTGTTCTTAGCTCACTTTACCTTGCAAAAAAATGTATTTACCAGCAAAAAAACTTTTGAAACATTTGCATGAAGTTCAGTGAATAGATTGGCTTTGGATCAATAAACCAGTTGTAGCTAGTTATTTGGCAGTGTATGTTATGCAGGTTCAGAAAATCTATTTAAAGTTTTAACTGGGATGATGCAATGTCTCTTTTACACATAACATTTGAATTGTGATGCCACTATATACCCAACATAAACAAGACTGCTAACATAGATTTCAGCTATTTCTATATTTTTCTAAATATCTTTCAGCATTAATCCCATTTACCAAAACCGACACTGTTACTTAATGCATCACTTGTATGTTATATTTAATGCTACATAAAAAGCTATACACGCTATGATAGAACATATACTAAAACTGTTACTTCATATAAAAGATGTTTGCTGCACAATAGTCAGTAATCTCACATAGACGCAATAAACCACATTAGCCTACCTTACCTCTATATACAGTACTGTGCAAAGGTTTTAGGCAGGTGTGAGAAAATGCTGTAAACAAAGAATGCTTTCAAAAATGGAAGTGTTAATAGTTTAGTTTCATCAATTAACAAAATGCAGTGAATGAACAGAAGAGAAATCTAAATCTAATCAATATTTGGTGTGACCACTCTTTGCCTTCAAAACAGCATCAATTCTTCCTGGTACACTTGCACACAGTTTTTGAAGGAACTCGGCTGGTAGTTGTTCCAAACATCTTGATGAACTAACCACAGATCTTCTGTGGATGTAGGCTTCCTCAAATCCTTCTGGCTCTTCATGTAATCCCAGACGGACTCAATGATGTCTGCAGACACTCATTATTGTACCGCTCTCCAGCCCTTCGGCGAACAAACTGCCTTCTGCTGCAGCCAAATATTTCAAATGTAGACTCATCAGTCCAGAGCACCTGCTGCCATTTTTCTACTCCCCAGTTCCTATGTTTTCGTGCATAGTTGAGTCGCTTGGCCTTGTTTCCATGTCGGAAGTTTGGCTTTTTGGCTGCAACTCTTCCATGAAGACCCCTTCTGGCCAGACTTCTCTGGACAGTAGATGGGTGAACCTGGGTCCCACTAGTTTCTGCCAGTTCTGAGCTGATGGCACTGCTGGACATCTTCCGATTTCGAAGGGAAATAAGCTTGATGTGTTTTTCATCTGTTGCGCTAAGTTTCCTTGGCCAACCACTGCATCTACGATCCTTAACGTTGCCCGTTTCTGTGCAAGTGTATCTATAAGAAGTGATGCTGGTTTGAAGGCAAAGGGTAGTAACACCAAACATTAATTTGATTTAGATTTTTCTTTTGTTTGCTCACTTATCATTTTGTTAATTGATGAAACTAAACTATTAACACTTCCATTTTTGAAAGCATTCTTAGTTTACAGCATTTTTT
>JAVQJF010035560.1:0-61479 GCA_036023855.1 Gadopsis marmoratus | reverse complement strand
AAAAAAAAAAAAAAAAAAAAAGGAGGTTGTCGGTTGAGGTCCAGATGAAAATAAACATTAAAAACCTGAAAAGCTCTCTGGCAATTTTGCATGCACTTTAGAGAGTCCCTAACTTCATCTTGTCAGGTTCTGGTGCAAAACTTCAATAGCGGATCATTAAGTAAAAATAAGAGATGTACAACATCATTCAAGCTTTATCCTCAACTAAACTAATCTGGTAAAAAAAAAAGATGAACCTTGCTGAATGTCTGAATATTACAACATTCTGAATACTGTTCATAGCCGCATAATGTTTTCATATTTGTTTACGTCCCTACTGTGTACTCACTGGTATCCGACAGATCCAGGTATGTTCTGCTGGTGGACAGAACTCTGGGGTTGATGCGAGGAACAACGTTGGGCTGATTCATGATAAAGTCCACGACGTCGTGATCTGTGGCCAGCTCACCCTGCGAGGCACACGAGTACAGATTCAGGATGTTAAAAAGGAATAATTACGAAGAGACATCCCTCACTGTTACTGCAGAACCCAAAAGTGATGCCGGAGGTAATTGTCTGCATGCTGTTCATCCTCATAGTCACAGTTCAGACAGCCATCTCTAGATTTAATAGCTTTTCCGCCGAAGTTACTGATGCTTGTGCATCGACTTAAAGGTTTTCCACCAACAAGTTCGGGTTAGGCATTTAAAAAAGGAGAAAACAAGAGTGATGCCCAACAGCATGCAACTGCAACTAAATTAAACACTGTTAACTGCACTTTAAGACCTTACAAAAACAGAGGCCTTTGAAAGAACAAATTCAAACATTTGGCTCCTCAGAGTGCTGGAACAACATTAAAAACAGGAAAGCACAGCAGATGGCATCCTAGACAGTGTACAGACAGTGTAAATGTGAACAACTCTCCATATAATCATCAAGCGCTCTTCTACGCAGTTCATTTTTCTTTCAATTAAACTCTATTTTGTAGCAGCTCCAGCAAATTAAAAAACAAACAAGCACAACAGCTCAAATAAATACACCCACTGGTATTATCACTGTGTTAGGTAAGTATCAGTGAATATGTAACTTGTTCCATTAAGTCTTATGAGATTAAACTAATTCTTGTTGTTAAAAGTTCAACTGTCCAACTGCAATGAAAGAAATGAAACAGAACAGAATATTAGATATCATATGCACATCTTATTTTTTAAATGAAACCTTAATAAAACAATAGGGTTGAATTGTGACGTGATAATGACACCCCACTTAAGCGCAGTCATGAAGTGTGTGTGCTGTAACTGACCAGGTACGCGGCTCTCTGGAAGAAGGAGGTGGTCTCCAGGATCTTTTGCATGGTGACTGTCTCCAGTTCGTCCGGGTCCAGCTGTTCACGCTGGTACGGTATGCCGTTGTACATGACCACAGGCAACGGGCCCACACCTGTCTGCTCATAGTACGCTCGCCCTTCCTGACAGGGGAGACACAAGGAGGTCTTACTTTAAGTTTCATCAGCCTTTTACCATCTCAAAAACATAGCTAGAGTCGAGTAGGAGGATTGTGTCCGAGCAGAATCTTGAAAATCTGATCCATGCTTTTATCTTAAGCCAGTTTGCAACAGTCCTTTTATGATCTATCCAAAAAAGACAACTACAACTTGTGTAAAATTTAACAGAGTTCAAACTAAATAAAAAAAAAATGTAATAAAAACATTACACCTGTTCTCAAGTCTCTTCATCGGCTCCAAGTAAGTTGGTTTAACTATCTATTGCTCTCATTTTAAGGCACAGTTTGACATTTTGGAAATGTATTTCACTTTCTTGGGAAGAATTAGGTGAGAAGATCGATATCTGTCTCTTGTCTGTACAGTAAATATGAAGCTAATGCCAGCAGGCGATTAGCTCAGCTTAGCATAAATACTCAAACCAGGGGGAAACAGCTAGCATGACACCATCTAAAAAGGTTAAAACCTCTAAAGCTCACAAATTAACATGTTATATTGTCATTAATCTGTACGCAAAAAAATTTTTAAGCAATGAAGATTTCAGTTTTACCCCTTGTCCGTCCAGTCTTTATGTTATGCTAACATAAGCTAAGCTAATCATCAATGAGAGCAGAATCGATCACATTTGACGCTCTGCAAGAAAGCAAGAAGCGTATTTTCCAAAAGTGAATTTCCTGCGTTATTTTTTGCCACAGTATAACAAATTAAAAAAGCTGTTGACTGGTGATAACCACAAAATGATGGTAGAATCCAGTACAGTGACATCACATTTAGCTCCTCTCACCTTCCTGTTGCTGTCGTAGCTGGAGTCGGCTCCCAGGACGCTGCTGATCTCCACATAGGGGAACTTCTTCTCCAGCACTTTCACCACGTCACCCACGCTCAACTGTCCACCGATGGATACCTGGTTGAACATCTAGAAGGAAAGGAAGGAAAATATGAGTGTACAGAAAGTTTAGGGAGAACCATAAATCATATAGACGAAAGAAACTCCACAATTCTCTGCTTGTCTTCTTTAGAATCGCAGGTGACAAACTAGTGTTTCCCATTAATATAAAGTTTTATGAGCATGTGTTTTAAGAAGAACCAGTTCTGTATCAGTGTTAGTGAAAAGTCAACTCACCGAGATGACTGCTTCAAATGCACTCTGACTGTCCACCTCGTCGCTGATGTAGTTGTAGGCTCGGACCAGCGCCACACCTGCATCCTGCATGCCGTCCATGTCATCTTTATCCGACACCACAAACACCAGCCCTATCCTAACACACATACACAAACCAAATCAACAGCAGACTCTCACATGTGTATTGGACAGTTAAAATGCAGCGTGCGTGCTGTGCGCTTCATCAGTATTCAAACAAACTGATCATCCCAAGACACCACATGCAGGGAGGTATCAAAAGGTCTCCCAAACCTGCCTGACAAAACTCCTGAATTAAAATGGATTTTAACTACATGTCCCAGCAGACTGCAACTGAACTGCAGCACCTTTTATCAATTTCTTGTTTTTTGCAGTAACTGTGGAGCTTGGAGTATGTTCTTGAAATATAATTTTACTGATATAACTCACATTTATTTAAAAAAATATGAAAGAAAATGTATTGTAAAAGTAACTAAAATATCCTTGTCTAGTCTCCTGATGAGCTCTGGCCAGTTTTTGGGTCCACCACATCATTGATGACACAAACACCAACCTGAGTGGGATGTTGTTGGCGTAAAACATCTCTGCAACACTCAGCAGCTCAGCAGCGTTCTCCTGAGTTGGGTCCAGAATGATCACCTGCAACACACGCACATAAACACACACGTTGGTATTTTACACAGGGATTCATATCCATTTGGATTCACAAGTGGTTGATTTATCAGGAATGGACGAACCAGATTGTGGAAGTTCTTGCGGATCTGCCTGATGACTCCAGGGAAGGTCGGCCTGAGCAGCTCTTGCACGTTGTAAGGCCACGAGCTGTACCTGTGGTCCGTCTCCAAGTTGTTAATCCACTAAAAATGAAAAAGAAATTGAAGAGGAAATGTTTTAAAAGGAGCAGCCTGAGCCCAACAGAAGATCAGTGCCAGTAAGAAAATTACATTTTACCGCTGGTGAATGAAAACTACAACTGCAACTAACGATCATTTTCTTTGTCTATAAATCTTTCTTACCTTTTTTTTTAGTTAAGCAGCAAATTGATTAGTCTATGCAATGAAAGAAAATATCAGTAAAAATGTCCAGCACAAGTACATGCATCAATAATTATAATCCAATAATATTATATTCTGGAATGGGTCATTCTGCATAAGAAGTATACTTTTGTACTTTCTCAAAAAACGTGAATGCAGTATTTTTACACTGTTGTATTGGTACTTTTACTTAAGTAAAAAATCTGAGTTCTTCTTCCACCACTGTGGATCAAAACAGTTTGACTAATCTAGCTATCAATAATTTCAGCAATATTGAAACTCCCAAAAAGGTGTCGGGTGTTTGTGGCAACCTTTAAAAGTTACCAGACTGAAAACAGGATTTCAGACCATTTGAACTCAAGCTGCCAGCTGTTGCAAAGATATATTAGACATACGGAGGGCTTGAAATGCCTCCAAATTTGTCCAAATAGCACCCTGCTTGCAGTTTCTTGCGGCACAATAAAAATCTATCCAAGAGCAATCCCCATAATTCCAGCACCTCCAGGTTTTCCAGGACATGTGGATGTGGGAACTAAATCTGACAAGAATCAGTGCCATATGAATTTTTGTTGGAGAGGAGTTTGGCTTAGTTAAGTCATTTCTTACACTGATGGCGGGGTTGCGGATGTCGACAGCGTAGTCAGAGTCAGACGGCTGGACATTGAGCTTCAGGATGTCGTGGATGTAGGGCGTCTCGATGTGCAGGGAGCGCAGACCCTCCATCACCCTCGCCTCGCTGCGCAGGACATCAAACACACTGCAGGGAATAAGGGACAGAAGTCAGAGCGTGGTCATCTACAGTAGGTGTTTGTGTTGATGTAGGAGTGAGTATGAGAATGAAAGAATTAACATGACTGCTAACATCTGATAATGCAGGAGAGAGATGAAAATGTGCTAAAATCAAATCTAAATAAAAACAAACGTTGCCTTGTGCATACCTCATGTTTAAATACGGGCTGTTGGTGTGTTTCAGGGTTCGTACAGCTTTTTCGTAAAGTAGAGTAAAATTCAAGCACTTTCAAGGTACCAAAAACCAAAAATGTCCACATTCTCAAAACTTGTATTATCACATCTAAATTGTTACTATAAATGTCAGGAGACAACAAACAAATATGAAATTTTTCAAGGAGTATATTCAAATTCACGTATATTCCTAATTTTTGACTTTTTTAGCTTTCAAAACTTTGTATGAACCTTGGTGTTTGCAAGCATTTGTATCATGAAAAGCAAAAGAGATGTTACAGAGCTGATTAACTGAATGTCAACTAGGACTATGATTGTGCGTGTATCTACCTGAAGATGTCTTGTGTGTCCAGATCTATATGCAGCCCGTTGATGAACAGGGCTGAATCCCCAGGCTGCAGGCCAAGAGTTCCTTTGAAAAACTAGGGAGAAACGTCAAAATGAGTAAACATCCTGTTCACATAAAACCCTAAAACTCCCCACTCAACTCCACTGTGCAGCACGTAGCGTCAAAGCTGGCCATCGTGTAGTCAATTATATTGTAAAACCAGAGACAATGGTCAACACAAAGCCGCAACAAGGCACGTCGTCAGCTCCAAACAAGCACAGACAGCTCTGTTTAAAATTAGTCTGTTTAGAGCAATCAAACCCCACATGGAACAAATGTAATTATTACAGAAAGGGTGTGTGCACGACCAGGAGAAGCTGCGTGAGTGTTCATGTGCCTGCACAGGCAAAGGGGGAAAGCTCAAAGACATTCTGGCGCAGTCAAATCTCATTACAGAAAGACAAAGATGTCAGATTAATCATACTCCAGACAATGCAATTACAACAAGACATGATTAACACAAATATTGTTCATCCCACTTAAACAGGGTGTGTGTGTGCAAGTGCATGTGTCCAAACTACTTCAATCAATAATCATTTCTCGCTGCAGGACTCAGTGCGGTGCCCGAATGAATCACCGATTCAGTAATTAGGACGTTTGCTGCTCACCCCCACCACCCACCCAAACTCCTGTCTGCTCACCAAGATAATGTGAGCACAGCTTGGGGGGGGGGGGTGAGAAGGCAGGAGGAAGGGATGGCAGAGGAGTGAAATCATATTTGACAAGAAAGACCTATTCCATTAGCAGAGCAAAGCCCAACACATTGTCAGAAACTGAATGCTTTTCAAGTCAGATGTTGTTTACAATTCCTCACATAATAAAAAAGGTGAGAGGAACAAAACAAAAGCAAGAAGGGCAGTTCTCATTTTTGAGATATTTCCCTAAAGAGGGCCAAGAGGCTACGGGGTTGTGGCTGCGGCTGTATGCAATAATGCTTCCTGTCTCCATTATTGGATTGGATTGGTAAACAGGTAAACCTAAACTATCCCTGATCACTGGACAACACAATCAGCAGGAAAGAAGAAGTACCAGAATGCTGGATTAAGACAAGAAAAGGGAATGAAAGCGATGAAGACATCAAGTCACTAGCAGGGCTTCCATCAAACTATAGTGCAGATTTTAACCAGATTTCCAGAAAGTTGGCTAAAGAAAATGCAAATGAATGCACGTTTCCATCCAATATGTGAATATTGGAAGGTAAAGTCCTCAAGATAAACAGTTGGTGGCACTAATTCTCCAGGCAGGTGCCATTAAACCACTGTAGGAGAAGAGGGCTCAACTTATTTACAACTAATTAAAAGAGCGCTAGTCAAACCTCAAACAGTGAAAAACGGTGTGGAAAATGTAAAAATTGAAATATTTTCACCTGCCAATATTTTTAGTCTCTTTAGCGGAGCAGAGGCTTCAGTGACCACTGAGTCAGATGTTACATGCTTCATGTAGGTCATGATTCATTCGTTAAGTATGTTTCCACTGCACTTTGTTGCATTTTATTTTGATCAACACGCATTGTAAAAAAGTTGTCAATAAATCTTTAATGACAGTAACATGGTGTCCTGGTGGCCTAAGGGTTTAAGATCTTGTATCCGAAATATATTTGTGTCAGTGTGAACAAATTCCACAACCAAGAAATTATGTATCTTATTTATCCTCTGTGTCATAGAGCTCCATTGTTGTCCAAAAACTGTAAAAAAATAAAATAAAAGAGCCACACTGTCCTGCTGACTCACTAGAGCACCAAATGTGTACAAGTCCGCAGCTGAAAGTAGTTCCCAACAAATGCTGAGAGCCACAGACAGCGTAGGAAAGTTGGAAATTACTGAGAAACAGATGACAGACTGGGATTTATTGGCAATAAGAAATATATGGAATAAAGCAAATCTCATCCCATAGTGATAATCTGTTGGGTGTTTTCATTGTATTGACAGAAGAACTGATGATAGAAAACTATGAGATGAATGGAGGAACAAACATGTACCTTTTGGTTCTCGCCGATCTCCTTGCGGATCTCAGAGTTGACCACTGTTCTAGTGATGGACCTGTGAGCGGAGAGGAGCAGATTTAAACTGTTCAACTGCAAACCTCTTACTGGAGCTACTGTTTTGTGTGTTTCTTCTTTACCTGGCTTTGTTGGGGAAGTTCTGACTGAGGTCTTTCATAACGTTGAGGGAATCAACAGCGGGAGCAGCGAGAATGCGAGCTGCTGTCTGGAAACTCAGATCTATAAAAGAAAAAGGTGGGTGAATGGCAGGCAAAGGGGGCAAAAAAAATGGGAGATGATTGAACAAAGGCAGCGAGGAGATGAGGAAACACACAAGAGGGCACAGAAAAAAAAGAAACAATTGTCTGTACTTTGTAAATAAACTCACAAAGAGGGAATGCTTAAAGGCTCACGTTTCTGAAGCATAGAGTTTAAAAGAAACAAGAGGTGCTTGAACAGCTGAATCTTAAATGATTATTGTAGTTAGCTTACCATCTTTTATTTAACAAAAAAAAGTCCACAGCCACGCTAGCAGCTCTGTGAGGCTGTGCTTTGAGCTAAATGCTAACGTCAGCATGCTAACACACTCACAATGACAACGCTAACATGCCGATATTTAGCACGTGTAATGCTGGGAGCGTTGCAATGCCCTCACTGGCGGCATTCGCAAATACCTATTTGTTGGACATATTTCTAGGTACCGCCGCAGTGCTAAAGTGTCCGTTAAGATATGAAGCATGTGGAGGGTTATCAGGCTCAGTGGCTCGCGCAAATACATGGTTCAGTTGAGCTCGGATCTTTGTTGGCTTTATTTAATTTCCTCATAATGAACAAATTAATAGGATCAAAAATACAGTTTTTTTTAATCAGTTACACAAGCACTTAGGTGCACAAGACCACAATTTTGGCTATTGGGACAGACCCGTTAACCATGTTCACCATCTTTGTTGCTGCTAACTTCTTTAACCGAGGTTGACTGTAAAGTCATTAGTTTCGCAGGTAATAGTCATCAACCAAAGTATTGGACCTGATGATGGCGCTAGGTGAAAAGTCAAGGGATCACCAAATTTATTAAAACTCATCCTGCAGGGGACACGAATGTCTATGCCAAATTGCATGACATTCCATCCAATAGTTGGTTGAGACATAACTCAAAAGCACAAATGTCAACCTCATGGTGGCACTAGAGGAAATGTCAGAGAATCATGAAAGTAATTAAGATCCATCATCTGGACACCACGAATGTCTGTACAGACTTTCATGGCAATCTGTCTATTTGTTGTTGAGAAATTTCATTCTGGAGCCAGATGGTGGATCTACCAACCACCATCCCTAGAGCCATGTTGCTAGCATGGCAAAAAAAAATGTAATCAGTTAAGCTAATTAACATATTAATTAGC
Source organism: Gadopsis marmoratus (assembly GCA_036023855.1). Lineage (NCBI taxonomy): Eukaryota > Metazoa > Chordata > Actinopteri > Centrarchiformes > Percichthyidae > Gadopsis > Gadopsis marmoratus. Next base: position 53,092 of record JAVQJF010035560.1, on the reverse strand, counting down.
AAATAATTCCATGTTAACATGCCTGTCTCCACATCTGAGGCATTAAACAAAACTATGTCAAAGCATCAAAAGGACTTAAAGCAGTATTAAGACTGAATATGTGGACATTTGTATATGTGAAGACATTCTTTAGAAGTGTAGAGCAGACACCGTATAAGAGCATGTAGAGCTTTTGCGTGCAAGAAGAGGAAGAGTGTAGTAGATTATTTCAGTGCAGTGAGCATCGCTATAATGGTGTTGTAGCCTCTGTGATTATTAGCCCCCGGAGGTCCCCCTGTCTTTGTAAACAGGCTGAGCTAATGAGCCCCAGTGGGTTAGAAGATAAAGACAGACGCCCACATGGCAGTCTGACAGTCGAGCTCAACCGACTCTCATCCCCTCACATCCTTTATTCAGCACAATCAAAGCCGTCTCATCCTTACATCCTGACCACACCTAGAAATAAGACTCTTTATGCATGTGTGTGTTTAACAAAAAGACATATAAGCCAGAAAAGTGGACACAATTTAAAGCGCACATGATTACGTCTGTGCCAGTGTGTTAATACATAATCCAATAGGTGACGCAACCCAAAATCAATAATGCTTTCATGTTGCAGCAGACATTGCTCATATCTTCCAGATATTATGGCTCAAATGTACTAAGAGGACACCGATCGACCATGGTCATCGATTACAGAGCTAGACAGATACATTTTCCGCTGCAAGTTTTATTCTCTGATGGAATGACCTCACTATTAAAGCAACAGAAGTCAATATTAATTCCACTTTATTTACAATCAATGCATAAGTAGAATAAATCAAACAACTGCATTGACAGCACATCTAAGCAAATTCTCTAACTGGAATTAGATTACTTTCAATGCTTTCAGTGTATCAGGGAACAATTACAAAAAAGCTTTTAAAACAAATTCATACAAGAGGAATGTAAAAGCTAAACATGTATATTCATTCGTTGTACATTCATCCATCCGTTCCATTCGTACATTTAAATCAGCAGAAAACTAAATCTAAATGTTGACTCAGCCATAACATGGTGACAGCATGGGCACCCTGACTGGACTGTGGTTACGCAGCCCCATATGCAACAAACTGTGATGCTCTGTGTGTTCTGACACCTTTCTATCAGAACCAGCATCAACCTATTTAGCAGTTTGAGCTACAGAAGCTCTTCTGTTGGATCAGATCATACGGGCCAGCCTTCACTCCCCATGCCCGTCAATGAGCCTTGGCCACCCATGACCCTGTTGCAGGTTCACCAGTTCTCCTTCCTTGGATCACTTTTGGTAGCTACTGACCACTGTAGACCAGGAACCCCCCCCACAAGAGCTGCAGTGTTGGAGATGATCTGACCCAGTCGTCTAGCCATCACAGTTTGGCCCTTGTCAAAGTCGCTCACATCCTTATGGTTGCCCATTGTTACTGCTTCAACACATCAACTTCGAGGACAAAATGTTCACTAGCTGCCTCATATAACCCCCCCAACCCCTCCTACTGACAGGTGCCATGGTAACGAGATAATCAATGTTCTTCACTTCACCGGTCAGTGGTCATAAAGTTAAGCTAATCGGTGTGTATATCTCCTTCTAGCTAACGGGATCATGTTTTTGCACCTTTTAATTAGTTACTTTCCTGCTCAGTTAACACCTTAACATACAGTTTCACCCTTTTTTCCCCTCATGTAGCTTCAAGGTTGTTAAAATCCAATTATTTCATACTGTCTGACAGTATCATATATAGATTCTGCATAAGCTTGTTGCAGCTAATTGAAAACTATGTGATGAATTCCCTGAGGGAAAATTCATTGTCTTGTGCATCATTTAATACACCTTGTACATACTGAAGTATTTACATCCTTTACTTAAAGTGAGATAATGTAGCGTGAAAGAAAATAATAACACATTCTTTCTCTAATGTTAAATGGATATTGCTGTGTAGCTAACAATACTGGCTCAGCTTGCTAACTCTGCTTTACTTGTGCTACTGTTACAGTATGTATGTATGTATGTATTATATATGTATGTACACAGTATGTATGCATTAACCATTATCTTGTAATTGTCACTTGTGGCCACCATTCAGCAAAAGATCAATTGTCTTGTTTTAAGAAAATGTGGCAATACCACAATGAAAGAAATTCTCCATTACAAGTAAAAGTCCTTGATTGTAAGTATTACATAAGTAATTGTACAGAAGTATTACCAGCAAAATCCTTAAAATCTAAAATGTTAAATAATTTATTCTGCAGAAAAATGTGTGTGTTGTACTGTTGGATTATCAATTCTGATGCATTGATGTGTAAGCACCATTTTTCCTATTGTAGTTTGTCAAGGTGGAGCTTTTAAAATAAAGTTCTGCGAGTGTGAACAAAGTTTGGCTACACAGCCTGGGTTGATTATGAGTCAGGTTTAGGGATTTTTAACCAAAGAATCTGTAAAACATTTCACCTGATTTCTACATTTGTAAGGCTCGACTCTCCTGGTCAAGAAACAATTGATTACATTTTGATGGGGATGAAGATTTGAGATTTCTGCCATTAGATAATTATCTTTTGTCAAGTGTAGCTATGAAACTAATGGACATAGAGCTCTGCCCCGAGTCCTGAGGGTGTATTTACAGGATCATAAAATCGATTCCCTCACAGTTTAAGTGACAGGAATAATGCCTACAGGTGTTAACAGTAAGCTGAGGAAGAGTTTAGCTTTGATGCATGCTCAGAGGGCCTCAGTTTATTGTTGTTAGCCTGTCAAAATGTTGGCTTAGTTTAATATATTTGTTTCACTCTGCTGTCAACAGCCTATTAAGTACGATCATTTATAACTTATAAAATCCCAACAGGCATAAACACATATTTCTTACATAGACTGTTTGTATCAGCATATCCAATCAGAGAATATCCAAGAATATGATTTGGAGAAGAGACCCACCTTGCATTTGCCACACTTTCAGAGGTGCCATTTCATTGGTGCTTTCTACCAAATGTTTCCTCATCTCCTTTAACTCTTCTTTCAGCTCCGGGTAAAGCGTCCTGGTGAAGAGAACGACAGAGAAAACAGACAGCGAGGGAGCGAGTAAGTGCATCTGCTAGAATGAGTTGTCAGATTCACAGATTGATTTGTTTACTTTCAGGTTAGTTTAGCGGCGATAAAAGGTCACGGTCAATGCTTTGAGGGAAGAAACTGTGGAGGAGAGGAAGAAGAAGAAAAAGGCTTGGCTGGTGCGAGCGTGGTGCTGTTCCTGGAGCTAATCCAAGCTTAGAATATTTTATCATGGGCTGACACAAAGTCACTCACTTCAGTTTGCCAAAAAGGAACCCCTGGACCTCGTCCACTGGATCATTCTCCCCGATCACCGTAGCATTCACCTCCGCCCCTGAAACCACAATCAATGAACTCATTATTCACATCAGGACTCCTCTGGGATTACACCATTCACGGCATGTGCATATCGACAGTGTGTTCCTGTGTGTGTGTGTGTGTGTGTGTGTGTGCACCTTGGACCTGTGTGTCATCCTTTGCCTTGTACTCCTGGCTTTTGATGGCCAGCTCCACTCCGTACCCAGACAGATAAACTTTCTTTCCACTGGGATTCTGGTGGGAAAGGGGAAAGCCATTGTGAATAGTTAAAGGAGAAGTCGTCATGGGTTTGTTAGATTCCTTGATGAGCCTTGACATGCCACTTAAGGATGGATTCAGTGGTGTAAATGCAATGCATTCAAAAGGAACTGACAGTAGTTAAGTCAACCTGTCTAATTCATTTTATTGCTGCTTCACTAATGGCCAACATCTATATATAACTAAGTATGCAGAAACAATGTTAGCCCAATTGGCTTATGTTGTTCCAAGAGGCTCTATCAACTTCATTGTATTCATCTTCATCCCTGATATATATATATATATATATATAAAGAATCTCACTTGCATTATAAACACATGCGCTCGCTGACTACTTTGACAGCTTTCAAGTACAGACAACCAGCTGTTGCTTGCTAAGTGCTAAGAGGACACTAACTGTACTCTGATTGGCCCCTGCCGCTTTGAAGGAAAAAGAAAAAGCATAAAGTGTTACAACCTCTCTAGTGCCCAGGACTCCATGCCTAACAGACAGATGGTGAGAATTATTTAGCATAATTACAGGTCAGAAAAACCTGTATGCAACTGTATTTGCATGTGAGGGAAGAATCCAACTTCATCTTGACATAATAAATTGGAGAAGCACTTATTAACCCAAGTGAAAGTGAGAAGACCAATTAAACTACAGTTTTTTTTAAGATAAGCCTAACTGACAAACGAAAGTGTCTTTAACTCAACATTCTGCTTCAAGTTCATACATTGTTTGTATTGTGAATGGAGAGGGGATACTTTCACTTTTGACTTGTCCCTTAAAGAAACTTTCACCTGACAACCTCTCACAAGGACAACACTTAAAAATGTCTCAAAGTTACACTGAACCCCACAAGTATTGGAATATATGTTTTCTAAGTCATCTACATGCATTAGCTGCTTCCAAGGCCTCATTTGGGATATGCGTCCAAATCAATTTGCACCTCTATCGGTTGGTATTTCTAAAAAGATTTGCAAATGAAATAAGCGATAAAACATATCCAGATATAATGTGTTCTTGATAAACTGCTAATCTAATGTGTGTGTTTGTGGAGATTTAATTATATCTTTCAAGCTCAAAAGATATCCCATGCTCATTATTCTATGCTGTTAACTGTATTTAGTATAACCTCCACATCTTACACTGGACCAACACAACTCTTGTCCTTCAATACTTCTCCTTCTTCTAACAATATGGCTCTTAAACTCCATTCACACCTGGCGTTAAAATGCAATCTGTAAATATTCACGGTTTAATGTATTTATTTATATATTCTGCCACCTGCTAGCTTCTAACTGCTTGTGAAACCTTGTAGTCCTCATCCAGTTGTGTCGTTATGTATTGTGCAACTGTGTTACTGCATTCATCATTTAAAGTTAACCTTGTTATAAGAGTGTGAGAAACACCTACAGCCAAGTAATGGCGGAGCACACAAGTCGCCAGGCCTTCGTAGACTTTGGATGATATGATTTGGTGAAGCCTCTGGAAATCTGGTGTCCCAAACTCAGCATACAGAATAACAACGGGAGCTTCTGGATTTGATCCTGGGTATTTGTGATCCCCTTTGAAAAGGTATGGCTTTGGCCTGAAAGGGAGACAATGAAGTCATCTATAAGATCGGTCATTACTTTACATGTCCATCACTCTCATATCTGAATTGTTTGCATCTTTACCTCTCAGGTGCTGTTTTCAGCAGTGCTTCTAAACCTTCTGCATCACACGTCTTTTCTCCATGGATGCTGAAAAATGCTGAGCAGCCAGAGGGAGGAGGCTCATTGGACGCAATCTGAAACAGTACAGCAGGATATTTCACACACGTTCAAAAGAATATGACCCCCCTAACAGCATGCACAAGCCTTCAAACACAAAATTAAAATCATCCTTCTGGTACCTGTTGGAAGGAGTGTACTGTTGCAGAGTAGGCTCTGAGGGAGAGGGCAAACCTCAGCATGTTCACCTGGACGGAGCTGAGCAAGGCACTGGCTTTCTTCACAATCAGGTCGTAGTAGGCCTGATCTGTGTCTGCATGAGGAGGATAAGCACAAACATTTTCTTTGACATGTTTTCTCTCACTCTATTCAACTGTTTAAAATTTCTTGTTTAACTCTGTTACAGAAAGTTGTGATCCAACCGTTTTAACACCGGCAGGGAGCAGAACAACATTAGTATGCAGCTAGCTCTAGTCTATCATGTTATTGCTTGCATAAGTGTTTGGCCAAAACACTGACACCGCAGTTGCTGCCAAGAGGCTTGCATATACATAAATTCAGCTGCTCGTAGCACAAGAGACTAAAAGTGAAAATAGGTCCAGAAGCAGCTTTACTTTACCATCATGCTCTCCTTCTATGTTCTGATTGGCCTCCACAAAGTCCCAGAACTTCTCCTGGCTCTCCTCGGCCAGGAACTCACTGAGGAAGAAGATGATGGTGGCAGTTTCATAAGATGTGCATGTATATATGCCTATGTCTGTAAATTGTTAAAAGGTTTTTATGTTGCTTGCCAAAGTCAGAGCACAGCATCTTAAGTCTTTAAGTATTCAGCATCTTGCTCAAGGACACATCAGTAAGACAGAACTTTAAACTCAATTAGAGGACAGTCTCAGTAATGACCCTACAAGCCCTCAGGATATCAATTTATCTTCTTCCACAATGTAATGTCAAATGTAATGCGGCCAAATGGTTGCTACTGTTGAGCAGTGCAGTGTCGCACCTGGCCTCCAGCAGCAGAGGAGTATCTGCCCATTTAGTTGTAAGGGTGGTGGTGACAGCCTTGGAGTCCGCACCCCCAGACACTGTAGAGAGCAGCGACAGCAGCAGAATCCACAGAAGCCACATCCTCAAGTCTACACCTGGGAGGAGAGTGGAGTGAGGCATTAGGTGGGAAGTGGTGGCAAATTAGTTGAAGATTCATAGGAATGATAGGATCATGAGAGCAAGACTACGTTTTACAGAATCAGAGAGGCATCAGAAAGCATCTTGGGTGACACACATGAACATATAACATACAGGTGTGACTGCAGACAAAGTGCACAGTAGGAACACTGGGATTGTCATGTGAACTCCTGATTCCTGACCACAAGGAAAACATCAAGCATTCAACTTTGATGTGTGTGGATAACTGGGCTGGGCAATAACTGGATAATAAATATCATGTTCTCATTCTACAAATTTCTGTTGACCAAATTAATGATTTCAGGCTAGAGGTAATTAAAATTGAACTAAATTAATAATTTTGGACTATTTCCTACATGTTTATTTGGTTTGTATAGAATATATAAAAGTGGGACACATTCTTCATACATCAGTAGGATATTTTATCTGTGAATCCACATACATTTGCCATATTGTGATATACAGTATATCCACATAAGAAAATATCCTAGTAAAAAATATCAATGAATGTGGATCCTGCATTATTCTGTAATACTGTAGCATTGCATCCAAATCAAGTTGTAAAAGCCTTAACTGTTCATCTATATTGTGCTCACATTTTAGAAGAAGAAGAAGAAGCATTTTAATGTCATTAATGACCATGCAGACACAAACACGCAGAGCATCCCAAAACGAAATTTAGTCTCTGCCTTTAACCCATCCAGGGGTCCTTTCCTGAGGACATCCTGGAGCAGTGGTCAGCCATCAACAGCGACCGAATTAGGACAAACGATCTGATGCACAGTGAAGCTGGGGACAGGTAGAGACTACTATAGCTGCAACAAATGATTATCGTCATAATTTATTGCCATCAGTCGGCTAATACGTTTCTCAATTATTCACTTATTCTATAAACCACCAGAAAACAATGAAACATGTCCAACACAACTTTCTAGAGCCAAAGGTGGCGTCAATAAATGTCTTGTTTCATCTGTTTAGACAAGGAAAAGCTGTACATTCTCACATTTGAACGTGAACAAACTGACTAATCGTTGCAGCTCTATGGTCTATTGTGTGGATACAAGGCAGAAGGTGGAGTAAAACTAACAGGTTAATCCAGCTACAGATCTAGACGGAGTCTGGATTAATCTGAACACAAGACATAAAGTGCGAGTGAGGGCAGAGGCACAATGATAAAGTGACTAAGGTTTCCCTAGTCGCGACATCATAATATTACTGATTGTTTGTTTCGTAAAACAGAACAGGGGGTTTTGTGAATGTCTTGCATGAACCTTCGCTAGTAAACAAAAAGCTCCGGGGTCTCTGTCCAATAGGGAAGTTGAGCGTGGCTCATCCGTCCAATGAGCGCGTAGTTTGGCCATCCGCACTGTTTCAATGACAATCCCCAGGGCTGTAATTTAAGGATAAGATAAGGTTCTTACATGTAGCAAACTGCTGACTGCAAGAGCCTTATGTTGCATATGTCGAGGTGGTGTTACATTGCCACCCAGAGCCCGTCAACTCACGGCGAGCTAACTCCACCTGGAAATTAACGTTAGCCAAAAAGACGCAGGAGCTAGCTAACTCTCCCTGCACAAAAGGAAGACAACGCGGTTTTACTTGTCTCGGTTTGTTGACGGTCAGCTAATGTCGCAGTCTCAAAAAAACCCCAATAATAACCAGCATTGGATACGGTCGTTTACACTTTCATCACATGAAAAATGAATGATATATTCTCACCGAAGCCGGCTCCGTAGCTTCCTGCATTCATGTTGCGCTGGGAGTGGGCGGGTCCTGTCAACCAGATTAGGTAACCGCAATTTTGCCTGTTCAAAATCACCTAAATCCTCCGAGCATGTTTAACAGCACTGAAACGTGACTTGAACAGGAAATAGCCAATTTCACTGAGAGATAATTCAAAAGTGAAGTCTGGGGAAACTGTACCTAATCTGGCAATTAACTTTACTGCCTTACCCCTGCCTCCCAAAGTGAAAAAAAAACAATAATTAAACATAATGTATTTTTTACTCAATTAAATACTTCACCTTTATTAATTTTCTCTCCCTCAAGCCAATAATGATACTAGAAGAGAGCATTTGGAGAAAGGGAACAGGTTTGCTGCCAATATTTTGCTTCTTATAATGGCACAATAATATTTATTTATAAAAGTGGTTGACCTGTGTAAATAAACCCAGTAAAATAAATTTAAATCATATCATATCAAACTATATTCCTGCTCAAAAAATAGACCTTTACTGTGTTTAAGTATATAAATGTGAGTGGCTGGAAAGACATGATCTATGCTATTCATGCCACTCACAAGTGTTAAAGAACAGAGCTCATTACTGCATAGCCTATATCTAATATAAAATGTATGCTCAGCAGTGGACAGTGGTTATTTGTATCAGTTAAATGGAAGCCCCACCCTAAACATAATTTACATTGTGCTATTAGAGTGATTTTGGACAGTAAAATCAATATTTACCAACATACACTACTGTCTCCAGCAACATCTCAGAGCAGGTGCCACTTTCATGGAGTTGGTTCATTTCCACTTCATTAGTGGCAGCCTCCACGGGTTCCTGAAAATTTGAGATATTACATCCAAACGAGTTTATCTGAAAGCAGCACTTAATGTCTCATGTCTCCGCCATTGCTCTAAACAAGAGACTTGTTCAAACTCACATATTATGTAATTATAATATATTGAAAGAGAGGATTCTATAGAAAACAGGACAGTAATTATTCCTGTATGCAGGTATGTATATTTAGGTGTATAAATACATTTGTATGCTTGCATCTATGTGTGTAAGTTGGTGCATGTATCTATGCAGGTATGTAGATGAAGTATATATACATGCAGATTTACATATATATATGCTTGTGTGCTTATTAATTTTTTTAAATTATATAACAAAGTCAATACAATATAAACTCATATTAAAGCTGAGCTTTATTATAGGAGGGATTTGCTGTTTAACAGGAGGAAGATGAGAGATGGTGGGTTGTACTTGTATAGCTGTGCATGTAGATACGTTTAGGGGTCCCGCGCTCCTAAGTTGATCCATATAAATTTGGACTTGATTTGAGAAAACACAGCACATATTCATTTGAAAAACATCTCATGGAAATGAGGTTTCTGTATGCATGGTGTGATAGCCATGGGAAATATATCCCGTATTTAGAACAAGCCAAAGCCGTCCCTTTGGTTAACAGTATTTGTCATGTGGTAATGAAAAAGTAGAGAAACTTAAATCCCTCTCATTTTGCAAAAGGTTCCTGGGATTCCTGGGGTCCATTTTGTAAATCTTTACGCTGAGTTTGTGTGATAGGCTGTATCTTTTGGATTGACTGACTTGGGGCAGATTGATAAAGCGGGCCAGGCTCCCTGTCTACCTGTTGTGTGTGGTCTTGATAAAAAAAGAAGATGAAATGTACAGAGACACTGTCCCAGGGTGGGGGGACATGGGTGTTGCTTTTTCATCTGCTCGCTCGGCAGCCTAAATTAAATTGGACAGCTGATCCTCCAGAGGGAGCAGTTCCAGGGTTTGATTTAACATTATATAAAAAGCAGCAACATTAATTATCCTGCTGGATTTGACCTTCACTTTGAAGTGAACGTGCACGTGACACCTCACGCATGTAGACGCACGCATGCACGCACAATATCTAAAACAAAAATCATCTGTATCCCTGTGAGGACAGGCCAAAACGTCCTCAGTAGACAGTCCTTGCAAGTATAGCTGTATTTAAGCGTTGAGTCCCAAGACCAGCCCAGTGTTTGGTGGCTGTAATGTGTTGAATTAGCTTCATGCAGGAGACCCCGACTGACCCCCATTATACAGTCAGGGACACATTTAATTAGCGGCAACTCACGTGAAACGACAAAATGTATTAATATTAATGGAGGTTTAATTGAGGTCGTTTTGGTCCCCTGTTGAGGCTTTCAACCTCTAAAATGGCTGACGCGTGTGATAGTGTGCCGGAGAGCGAGCCCACAGCCCGGGCTCGCCATTTCGTATGTGACCCCGGAGAAGATGACAACCATCTCCCATAATTCATCTGAAGATGTCACCTTCTTGACAGATGAACAGGCCCTGTGGGAAGCGTGTGTGTGTGTGTGTGTGTGGGGGGGGGGCTAGGTTTAGATAGAGAAGGGGGCCGTCCTGGTTACCTTGGTGTTTGTAACAGTTAAAGACATACATAAACACACTTATTCTGCAAACGGACAACTTTTTAATTAGGATCTGTCACTATGTTGTGCACAATAACATTTTTCATTTTTGTGTGTCAATTCAACTTTATGTGTAAAAGGAATATATTACCCCTCTAACAGCCTAAGATTTCATGTTTGGCCCTGACCCTGGTTTTGTATCCCACTTCATTCCTCCCACATAAACAATTATCAGACTTTTATGTAGAGGTTAATATGTTTGCAGCGGATCAGCGCTTTATGAGCTACTGGGCCATAGCCCCCCCCATACATACACACACACACACACATACAGAAATCACATTTTAGACCATAATGGGATTGTGGGATTCCTCAGATTGGACTCCAACTGGTGTCAGAGCTCTAGAGCAGCGTGCTGCCTGGGAGGTTGAATTCTTCTGTTCAATCCTTTAATATCATGAGAAATGATTTGGTGTTGACCTGGGAGATTAGCCAAACCCTGAGTGGAAGGTCAGATAACGGCCCCAGATGTCCGATGTAATCATATTTTTTTTATTGCTGAAGGAAAAATGTGCACTCCCACACTGGACTGCACTCTCTCAGTGCCCTGTGCATTTATTTATTTTTGACAAAAGAGTATAGAATCTCTGCAAATTGTTTGCGTATAGAGATTTATCCACATTGTACATTTTGACGATTAAGGTCTGAGCCAACCAGAGACAGAAGACCAAACTCCATGGTGACCAGTTCTGGTGCCAACAGAGCAGTCCTCCAGAACTACAATAGCCTGGCTCTGATGCACGTAAGGGAGGCACTCAATATGAACTTATCGGCAGAATTCCATGCTGAAAATAAGCGATAATAATGCCAGAGCTTCTTTGTTTGTGCGACAGAAGCATGGGACCGGCAATGAGGAGCTGCAGCCAGTTTTAACCTCCTAATAATGGACTGCAGCCAGAGCCCATACAATCAATCAGAGCGGGTTTTCCCACTGCAGGAGCGAGCGAGCACGTTCTCTCAAAAACTCACATGCACGTGTTCATCCTCACAAAAGCTGTCCAGCCCTCTGCAGTAGCTGAGCCATTATTGTTTGTTAAGTCCAGCTGCACTTGAAATGACAGTAACCCAGAGCTATGGGGAGGATTAAAGACTGCGTTCAGTCAAATACACCATGTACCAGCTGCCAGAGAGACTGCACAGCCTTCCCTTTCTCTCCCGCTCCCCCTCATTTCCCTCTTGTTCTCTGTTCATATGTCAGGCACAAAAACATCCTCTCTTTCCTCCTGTCTTACATAAAGACCCTCCGATTGCTCATCTCCCTTACACTCTTGCTCTCGTTGGTGCCGTCTGCCCACTCCGATCTCCCCTCCAGCCAACTGCCTCTGCCTGTTGCTGTCCAGGCAAATTATTTCTCTTCCCCTGCCTCGAGGGGTCAAAGTTGAAGCTCACTGGACCACTGATGAGACAGGGAAAAAGGCCTGTGCTCTGTGCTGTCTCTTTTGTGTGCTCAGCCAAGGACAGGGAATGATATTCAAACCAGCCAGCAGTCTCCATCCCCTGCTCGCCAAACGCCTACCTGCCACAGCAGAGGATGAAGAATATTTTGTGTGCATGTACATGCGTTAGGCAGGCCCTGAGTGTCTGCAGATTGAATTAGACTGCAGATCACTGTTGACGGGGCTGAGGCTGTCATTAAAAGGGGAGAGGGGGCTTTATGGGGTCACAGTCCTGTGGTTAGTGTAGGCGAGTGGTAGAAATGTCCTGTAGTCTGTGGATGGAAATGCAGAAACCTGTAGGGCAAAGCTCCCACACAAGTTGTCAAAAGAAATCACTGAGTGTTTCTTAGATGAATATGTGGCTGCATTTTAAATTTAGTACCTTGGATGTAGTTTCCATCTAAAGAAAATTCATGACTGTAAGAGCTTGACAATACAGTGACAGGGCGGGAAACATCAGAAATGATATACAGCGACAACCACAACACAAGTTAGGTCTGTAAAAATGAAATATTTTAATTGGTGGCTTGATGATCCGTTTTTGCAATCATAAGAAACAAACCCAGAATGATGCATACAGAAGGAGTCAGAGACAGACTGCACACCAATCAACAACAAAAAAAACCCCCAAAACAAGTCCCCATCACACTCATTTTTTTAAAACACATGTTTTTAAAAAAAAACAAAAACACAAACAAAAGACCTGGATGATGTTAGCGACATCTGGGTTGCTTCATTGTCACAAAGGAAATGCTGTTAAGACATCAGATATACATAGTGTTGAGACACAAAATATTTGACTATAGCTTTACAGCATCAGTTCCTGGAATCATTTCAGTGAAAGTTTATCTTCCACACACTGTTACGAGGAGCAGTTTTGACAACTGCTTCAAGTCTGATGGACACTTGAAACTGCAACACTGAATATAAAACAGAAAAGGGTTTTGTTTTTGTATTATATGTAGTTTTATATTAACCACTAATGCACAGCCAGATGTTGGATTGGAGCCCAAACGCAGTTTAACGCAAGAGTAAGTCTGACTTTGTGAAAGATTTGTTGGTTGTGGGCAAAATGCCTGGAGCTGCAGTGTTTCAAGTCTCCAGTTTCAAGAATACAATGAAGGGGAAGTTAATACGAAACAAAAAAAGGGGGAGATTACTCTTCCCATATCCATTTGCGTTACTTTGAAGGCTACACAAAAAGCAGCATATTGACACTGGATGTATCCCAATACCTTTCATCACTCCCCCCCCATCCTCCCTTGTTCTTCTCTCTTTCCATTCATGAATCAAGCTGATCAAAAAGGAGAGACATGGGAGGATCCAGGGGGATTAGTTGAAACATCTATTGTTAACTAAACAATGCAATACATTATTTATCTTAACACCATGCATCCTCCCCTTGCAGACGACATTCAGCTTGATTCAATCGTGCTATAATGCGTCTTTCTCCCATCCCACTTTTACATTCTCTTCTCCAGCTTCTCATTGGTTTTCCGTCTTATTGCTCAGATTCTTTGCATGTAGATAGGGTTGGGGTTCAATAGCATTTTATGGCATATTATTCCAGTGTTAAATTTGCTTATTGAACACTTAAGTTTTTAATGTTTACAACCTGAAAACAAGTTGAATGATTATGGATCAGGTGTAGCTTACATACTTTCACACATTATGTTGCGCAAGCAACTTGCTCCACATGCTGGAAGTCTTGATACAGATCTATTAAGTTAATATGAAAAGGTTAAACTGAGATTTTCCTGAAACTAACGTGGTGCAATCAGCTAGATTCTCTAGAGAAGAGTAAACTCTCTGTTGGCTTTGTTGAACTACAAAACCAGCACAGTCCACTTGCAGTTATAGTCGTATGTGTGCTGTTACAGAATTAATATTAATAAGATACAGCAACATCTGAGACTTCAGCACTCCGTAAGTTACTCCATGATCCATTCACACAGTGATCCCTACACTAACCCTAGGAGAAAAGTCAAAATGTGATTCCCCCCTCCCACAGTTATCCAGTAGAAGACTGTGTTTAAGTTATTTTCGGACTGATGAAATGTTTACCCGGAGAGAAACCAGCATTGAAATCTGATATTTCCACAGACCATGCTGGAATATACGCTAAATCAGCTGCTCAGATCATACCAATAGCCGTCACAATCTATGGGAATATTAGATCCAAATGTTAATTTGCAGAGGGAAAACATTTTATCTTTCTGGCCAGACAGCTGATACCTGTGGGGCCACACACATTCCCTTTGAAGATACGACCAGCTGCTGGATAACAAGTAAAAGAAATATTTTCATTTCCCCTTAAGGTTCACAGAACAACATACAGTGTGCCGAGGTCACATATAGGTCTACTGCCGGTGACTTTTGTCATTATAACCGGCGAAACTTAAACAAAATGAGAACAGATAAAATGTTCAATAAGAGATTTGTTAGCATCAGAGCTCAATGAATCTGGATATTTTGCCAAGTGAGAGCCACTGTTACACCAAATTCTGTGACCCATCACATAAAAAAAGCATGAAGCACAAGCAGACGACAAATTAAAATAGTCGAAATTCCTGATTGGGTCACAGAATTTAGTGCAATTGGTGGAGCCGGCTATCGTAACCCAACCCTACGGGTTTCACTTTCAAGAGTAAAGACCGGTCACATGGGCAGATCTTTTAAAATATACATTGTTAGGTACTTATAGTGATCCAGTCCTCATACGTAACCACATCATGGGGAGGAGACAAGAACAGGGGGAAATAAATTGGTAAAAGAAAAGGCAGAGGGGAGTATTATTGGCTTGCATCACTGTGATGGTCACACTGCTGTGACAAGCTGTTGGAGGGACTTTGTTGTTCAGTCCTCCACCACCAAAAAATGGCAAGATAATTGGTCATTCACAAAACTCATCAGCCATCCTCTCTCAATCAAGCACACTATTTACAAAGGCATACCACATACGCCAATCAAAGGCATACTGTACATACTATTTACACACACAGAAACACTCACTCACACAGACACACGAGTAGTCAGAGAAATTACCGTAGTATAATGCAGATGTAATATCTGGCAATAATTATGTTGTCTATGATCCCAGTACGTAGAGGCACTGCTACCTCGCCCCGTGCGTTCTTCAGGGTAAAACCAAGTAAAATACCGTTGACACTAATGAACTACAGGTCACCGGCGCTGTGTGTGCCCTTTCAGCAGACGGTGGAAGGAGGCTTGTTTGAGGCCGCCGCTTTTACAATGCAGCGCTTGGTCAGGAGAAAAAAAAACCCCCAACAAAACTGAAAATGCCACCCACTACATTAAGGGCTCACATTGCCATGGTGACCGGTAGTTCCACAACTCCCATCTTGAGGCATTTGTCTGAGTCAAGGCTTCCAAAGCGCTTGCCGCTCACACAGCACGGTTCCTGGCAACAACCTGCAGCAAACATACTCCTCTCCCTGCTTTTGATTTCTTCACACCTATGTGAGACTCGGCTCTGTAATTGGCTGCTGCTTCTCTGCAGGACTGAGACACGGGGGGGGTGGGGGGGAAGGAGTGAAAAGGACCAGTAACGAACTTTTTAAGCGGCAAGAGCTTTGGGAACCTTTAAACGGAGAAACAGGCCACTTTTTCCCCCCCTAAGATGCAAGGCTTCAGTAATGGCTATGGTCCATTGTACGTCAATCCGATCCATTAGCTTTGACTTATAAAACCGATAAAAAATAAAGAAATAATGGAATCACTTTTCTTTAGGCAGCAACATTGGTCTCAGTGTTATTACAATTCTGCTTTAAATAAAAGCATAAAAACACAAAAGGAAAATACAAATTAAATCATCCTAAAATGAGAATGACTATTTCATGACCAAAGCGTGTTCATGGGTGAAATGGCGGATTTCTTTTTTTTTTTTTTTTTAAGCAGAAAGCTTTATTACACAACTCAGTCCAACTTTTCTTCACCTCTTTCTTTGTTCCTTTCAGCTTCAGTGTCTCATGTACTCACACCACTTTCTTTGTTCAGCTCATCCATTAGTATACTTTCATAGCTTTCCCAGTTCCTTTGAAATTGGAGCATCCAGGAAGTAGACTGGTCCTTTAGCAAAGATTAGTGGGAATTCACAGACTTTTATTTTATTTTCTCATGCTCCATATTAGGCCACAGAGAACAAAAGGAATACAGGAGGAGGAGGAGGAGGAGGAGAGATGGATAAGACACTCGGTTGTCAGCAGCTCTTAAAAATCTCTCTCCTCTGCTCAGTCAGTAATGATGATGGGAGAGACAAGAAGGGGGAAGGGCAAGCGAGTGCTAATAACAACTGGGCAAACCTTCAATAATGTGAGCTGATGCGATTTACCCAGGTTTCCATAGCAACCACTTGGACTCTTGTTGCTGCAGCCCAACTCTCTGGTAAAGTCTATTTGTCAGTCATTTGGGTCTTTGATACAGGAGCCACTCTCTGTGCATGTGTGTGTGCGAGTGTGTATATGTGTATGTATTTCACATTACATGTGCATGTCCGTGCGTTTGTTCTCATTCCTCTGCTACCAGCGGTTGATGATCTGGTTCATGTAGTCCTCTGTGGGGAGCCTGCTGCCCGCCTCCTCGGTTCTGCCTCCCTCCTCACCCTCCTCCCTCTCCCCTTCCCTGTCCTCCAGTGTCGACACCGAGCTCTGCCGGCTATGGGAGGGCCACAGGTTGACGCCCAGGCCCAGACCCTGGTGGCTCTGCTGCATGTGGTTCTTGATGCGCTGCAGCCGCCTCTCCTGCTGCCTGGTGTACTGGTAGCGCTGCTGGAACAAGTCCCTGGCGTAGTCATAAAGCTCCATGTCCAGCTCATTCAGCTCCTCTATACGCTGGATCTGATGAGGAGGGAGCAAATTTTATTCCGATTTCAAAAGATAGCTCAGAGGCAGAGAAGAACAGAGAAGAAGACGTGGAAGACAGGAAGAAAAGCAGAATGAAAGAGCATAAAGAAAGGTGAGAAGAGACCAAAGGTTAAGTTATAGCTTATTGAAGTATCTGTAGAACTTGTCAGGGACTAAACTCTGGACAAATGACTGCCTTTGAGACAATGTGTGTCTTTGTTTGTATTAATTGTGGCGCAATATTTGAGTGGATAAAATAAATAAATGAAAATGAGACACGCAGAGGTGGGAAAGCTCCACATTAGACAATCTGGGCCCATATTTATTAGCAGGAAACTTATCCAACCTGGTCAAAGCAAATCTCAAAGTGACGCATTTTTGGTCCTACTTTTAGGGCTTGGAGTAGAAAATGACTCGCTGACTTAGGAAATGACTGCTGATATATAGGACAGCTACAGAGTTCTTCTAACCTGTTGGAATGTATGCTTGCTTGTATGTGATAGTCTGAACATTTTTAGCTGACGACCCAGCATTTTGTTTTGGTGGAGCCCATTGTGTACCCCTGCTACGTCGCTGGACTGGCCACATTCAGATGAATGAGGGCGACTAAAGTCGATCTAAACTTGGCCTTAGAAAGTCCTACCCCCAAGAGAAGGGACTTTTTGTCACCTGGAACTAAATTTACTTCCTGGTTCCCAAAATGCAGCAAAGATCCTGAATTCCCCAAAAGGTTTTTGGTCCCCTGTGAAAGTTTGTGTGGTGGAAACGTCCGATTACATGACATTTGTACAAAAGATTTATAGGACTTATGCACAGAGAGGGAACAGAGGGGGGGAAAAAAGTGTATTGGCAATATGTGGCGCAAGATAACAGGAACGTGTTTGATGTTTGGTTGCGCAACGCAGCTGGCTGTATTGGCTTGTATCGTCTGCTCTGTGTGTGAATTCAAAATGGAAAGGGAAAATGTGTTTAATTAAGAGAATGACTTTGAAATCTGTGGTGGAGTGCTGGATTTCTGGATTTCATTTGTGGACAATGTGACAGAGAACAGAGGGAAGCGACGCACTGCATCAGTATGAGATGTTTGATCGGAAGCAAGGGGGACAGCGGCACAACGCCAGGAAGACAGCGCTGAGCTCAAGTCTTCATGTATCAGAACAGTCGTCAGATCACTTAGAAAGCAGTTTCAAGTAGAAATGACTCCCTGGGATCTGGAAGTCAAAAGGATATAAGTGGGCTTTTAGCAACTTTGCAGGAAGGTATAAAGTAAATATTCTTCTCATCACCTGCTGATGTCATTATTTGACTTTTTATAAATAATTGAATAATGTCACAATTTCACACAGTGCCTTTAGAAGTGTTTAATTTGAAAGCTAATTTTAAAAACCAATTTTCACTCAAAATGCCACACACAGCCCCCCCCCCCACACCGCCTGTCCAGACTTTCACAACGTGACATTTTCTCTTTTTTGTGATAATAACCACCAGCCCACCTTTCCACAGCCTCTGTCAGCAGGGCATATTTTATTTTCTACCCTCCCAACTGGTTTTGATGTATAAATCACCAGTCTGCTGTGTACTGGAGGATTTTTTTTTGGCTGGCAAAATTGAGCCTAAGAACTCCAACATTGGACCAATCAAAGTGTGAAAAACGTGTTTGAAGCTGCTGTTTTTTAACGGCGACAGTCATCCCAACTCATTTCACAGCAATATAAGGCCACTGTGTTTACTCTCTGTTTCTCTCTTTTTCTCATTTTCTACTTATTTTTCACTTCATTTTGAAGACTTGCTTTATTTTCCTGTCTGTAACTGAATGTGCTGCGTCTGCCATGTTTATAGATAATCAGAGAAAATAAGACACTTTTTTCTCTTTAACCTTTTTTGAAAGAAAATACATACTACATACTAGACTTATGCAACAGACTACATTATTTACATTAAGTATTATTGTAAGTGCACTTTTCCAGTTGTGGAAGAGATACTCACAATCATTTACTTCAATAAAAGTACCAATAGAGCAATGTAAAAAACCCTTAATTTAAAATCCTATTTAGTAAAATTACAGCATAAACATCATAATATACTTAAGGTATCAAAGAAAATATACTTGTTTTGTGTGTTTTGCGTCAAGGTGGAGCTAGTTTTAATTACTTTGTGTACCGTTTAGTCCTAGTGGTTCCCAACCTTTTCTGTAAGGGGTCATAAGTCAAAAAGGTTGGGAGCATCTTTAACAATGCATTGTATGTCATAAACCTGTATGTTTTTTTAAAATGTAAAATCTTATTATGTACAGTAACTATGTCAAATAAATAATAATGTAAATAAAGAAACTGCAATTTTCACTCTGAAATGTGGTGGAGTAGATCTAAATCTACCCAAGGTGACAGAGCAGCAGCACTAACCGTAGTGTTGTCCAAGTCCACCCCTGCAGCTCGGGTGCTGTTGTACTGCATGAAAGGCCTGATGAAGCGCAACCTGAAGGTTCGTTCAAACAGGAACTGTGTTTTCCTCTGGTACTCTGTCAGACCAAAGAAGGCCATGTCTCGTAGGTTCTTCTTGGCCGACTCCAGCAGAAGCTGTGCCCTCTTCTTCTCTGGAACCGTGGACATGTTGTAACAGCCGACAAGGCTCAGGTCCGCTAACATACGAACCTACAGACAAGAGGAACAGGAGGTGATGGAGGTTATAGAAATCAGGGACAATCAATCAGGTGAGTTTTTACCTCTTCTGGAATTCTCCTTTAGTTTTACAGTCAAGGAGAGAAAGGGGGTGTGGAGTTTTCACTTGTGTACAATGTATGATATTTGTAAGAAAATGTGTCTTTGTGGCATTGATGCTGAATAGACAGAAGAACGGAAAATTAATTGATGAATTAATTAATTAAATTAACTGATTCATTGACTTATTGCTGCAGCTCTACATCTGACCAAGTTATTAAACAAAAACATTATGTTAAAATACTGGTTCTCCCTTCTTTAATGTGGTTTTACATTTGGGTTTTTAGCCAAATAATTCTAAATCGTATTTTAAATAAACTTTATTCATATATCATCTTTCATCCAGAGAATGCAGCTCAAAGTGCTTTACATTAACAGCGAGAACCGTAAACAAAACAAAGAGCAGCCAATCTAAACAGTTTCGAAGAAGGAATTGTTTAAGAGATTTAGTAAGCTATTGTGGATGTTTATCCTTTTGTTTTTACAATTTCTAGATTTAAATGATTAATTGCATTATCAAAAATGAAAGAACACCCCCCAAAAAAAAACAACACATTAAGTGATAATGAAACAAATGACGTGATATGAGCTCCTGCAGTTTGTGTATAAATCCTATCTTTAACCACTTTGAATTTAATTTCCTTGATCAGGCATTTTACTTAACAAACTAAAGTAGCTTCGATTCTGGTGGATTTGTTCTAAAGTGAGACATCACTTCATCACTGAGTGCACTCTGGAGCTGCTGTGTTACAGTACAGGAACAGGGACTGCATACTGATTTGGATTCACAAGAGTACACTGTGTGCAACTCAGCCTGCTGCTCCACCAGGGTGTCTCAAGTGTGTGTGTGCGTGTGCGTGTGCGTGTGTGTGTGTGTCACATTCATAAGTCATTGGACCCTGAGTAATAACAGCCTCAGGCACAGATGAGATAAACTGGCCAACACGTTTAGGTGGGAGACTGAGATAGCATGAGAAAAGAAGGTGTGAATGTGAGGTGTTTGTGGCCAGCAGGCAAACTCCTGAATGTGTGTGTGTGTGTTTGGGAGAGAGAGAGAGAGAGAGAGAGAGAGAGAGAGAGAGTGTGTATGCTCACATGTGTGCAACTCATGTTATACCTTTCACATTTGGAACTGCAGCGAGTCTGAATGTACAAAAAAATGATAATCAAAAGTTCTACTTTAACTTTTTGTTATGAAATCAATATTTGATTGATCTTTATATGTTGCAATAAATGCATCGGAGGTATGAGTGCGTGGCTTTCCCATTCTCTTGTAGCAAAAAAAAACAAACAGTATTGATCTACTGTGTATTTGGTATATCGTGCGAAAATTTACCAAACAATCTGTTTGTCTGCAGAGATGTATTCCCTGTATTGGTATTTTCCAGCAGGATTGGATTTATGATACTAGCTGACAATGTTGGTGCTATAATCTCTTCGGCTTTGGTGAGCAAAACGAAACAGACAAGCAGACGGGAGGGAAGACCAATCAGGTTCAGAGATACGGGTTAGCTACAGTAGGTAGCGGTGATAAACGGCAGCATCAAGACGGCAATCAGCTGCTCCTTTGAGTCACTGCACAAAAGCCCACAAGCAAAGTTGAATGGCTGAGGATTCCTTCTCTCTCTGTAGCATTGTTTTAAACGGCTGCACTGGCTTCAGTTCAGAGAACAATCTCTGTAACAACCCTGCAACACATCCCATCCTTTGAAGCTTATAGTGTAGAGTTCTTACTGTTTTGGATCACATGTGTGGTTGTGTTGGAAGCATTTTCTCTGTACCTGTCTGTTGTTGGCCAGGTTGTAGGGACAGTCCATGAATTGCTGCAGGGTGCACCCCGACCAGTCGGAGCCCTCGTAGCAGGAGGGCAGCTCCTCAGGCGTGGGGGTCCGTCCATCGCACATGTGCAGGGAGGTTTTCCACGTGGCTCCCCGCTGCACGTGCCGCCACTCACTGAGGTATCGAGACACTGGGTCCCTCAACAAGGTGATGTAGTAGAACTTCCTGTTGGGGAAAATGAGGGAAAGGGGCAGCAGAAAGAAGTAGAGGAGGGGGAAGTAGAGGTAAGAAAGAATAGAAATTCAGAGGTACAGCAGAGAAGAAAGAAAAGAAAGATTTAGGTTAAACTGTTGCACAGAAAACAGGTTTGATATAGGGTTGATCAATCAATAAAAACACAGTACATTAAGGAAATACAAATAAAATTATCAGCAGCACAACCTGCACAAACAAGCTCATGTGTTAGTGTTACTGCAAACTTAATTTTATTGCCTTCACACATTTTGTTTTCCTTTAGGAATTATGAATTTCTTAACTGTTCAGATCAAGTCAAACTGCAGAGACAAGGAATTACAAGGAAAAAGTATATATGTAATTCCCCAGTTTCCCATGTGGTGGCACTGTTTACAATGCTTAACTGCAGCAGTTCATTCTATATCCACAACGCTCAGTAGGAGGAAGGCTACAGGCGGAGCTTGTCATACTTAATACCATATTATTTGCATTTACTAGAAGCAGCACTGTAACGCACAAAAAGAATCTGGGCTGCAGACAGGAAGCCAAACTACAAATGAGCGGGAGGAGGAGGAGGTGAGGGAGAGAGTTCATTTGTCAGGCAGAGAGGATCAGGTCAGCCTTCAGGCCACAGTGTGCAGGAAAAGAAACCGCTGGCACAAGCACATCTCACTCAGCAACACACATCTCCGCCCAGCAAACATCCTTCCTCTCTCCTCACACTAGCACCAAATGTGCCTCCGAGAGATGACTCATCCCGCATCCGAGATATGGATGGGACCGTTTCTGTGGTGTGTAACGTAATGGTGCATAGCACAGTTCAATGTCTCTCCAGAGGGGACACTCCCACCAGTGCGGAGACCTTTCCAGGCCTTCACACTCCAGCTAATTACTGCAGTCTAATCAATCAACACATCCTCATTAACCACACACGCATGCAACGTGTGTGTGTGTGTGTGTGTGTGTGTGTGTTAATGTGTGGGTATGTGCCTGCTGTGTGTCTGGTAACGATGGTATGGATTTGTCTGGGCAACAGACACATGCCGCCGGTCGAAAATATGCACAGACACACACGCTGCCCTCTTCTTCTGGTCTTGCATCACGTCAGAGAAATGTTTGCAGAGTGATTTTTGTGTGCTGACAGGACTCCACGAAATCATCAGGTCCACACAAGCCGCCTCACATATACACACAGATTCTCTACTTCCATCGCTAAATCTTTGGCTTCACACTACAAAAGCTCACCCGGCAGGAGAGGAGGGGTTGCTGGGTGGACACAAAGCCCCAAGTGTCACACAAACTGAGGCAGTGTCTGGATATTAAGTGACTAAAACCCCCTGAAATCCAGTGGCAGCAGGGAGATCCTGAACTACGAAACAACTAAACCCTGAATCTAGCAACAGTTGGAGAGATGGAGCACAACAAATCAACCAAATCCAGCAGCGGGCAATGAGATCCTGGACAATAACCCCAAAACAAATTTCATCTCAGAGATCCTGCGCAACAAAACAACCACACCCTGAATTTAGCTGCAGCACCAAGAGACAACAAATCTAGTGGCAGCAGGGGGATCGTGGACAATGAAACAACTAAACCCTAAATCCAGTGGCAGCTGGGAGATCCCAGGCAACGAACCAAACAGACCCTCAATCCGGGGACAGCGGGGGGATCACGGCCATGGAAACAAGTATCTAAACTCTAAATCCCATCAACTTAAACCTAAAATCTCATCCCCAATCTAATCAAAAGCAGAAGAGAGGAGAGGAACATTCAAACTGGAGCCTGCAGGAGACCGGGGTACATTATGGAGATTCCTATGATGACATTATCAGGATTCCTAACACTCCCCAGAGTGCAGTGTGCGTTTGCGTGCGAGTGTGTGTGAGCCTGCTGTGTGTGTTTCTGAGTAACACTGCGCCTATTAAATCAGTGATGACATTTTCCCCCTTTTGGCTTCTATTCTACTGAAAAAACACGGCACTGTTTGGCCCTCGCAACAGCGAAGGCAAGAGAGAGAACGAGGGAGAGGGTGAAAAACAGAGTGCGGGAGACAGAGAGAGAGAGGGAGAGAGAGAGAGACAGAGAGGGGAGGGGACGGAAGAGAATTTCAATTAGTTTTCTAATACTGTGAAAGCAGTGAGGGCCCCGAGCCCAAGTGATTTATCAAAGTTATGGCTCCCGCTATAATGAAGGCTCAGGCATATTACCAGGCAAAATAAATAAATAACATGCACGTAAACACACGCACACACACACCCACACACACGGGCCATACATACAAACCCAAATAAATGATCTTAAACGGCATGCCTGCCTGTCGTGTCTGCTGGGTCAGGCAGACTACAAAACTGGTGCCGTGGAGACTTTCTCGCCTAATGATGTCTGGCCGTGTGCTCGGATCCCTAGGTAATGATGTTCAACCCACACACACACACACACACACACACACACACTCACCGGCAAGTCCACTCCCTTTAACACACTTTATGACAGACACACACACACACTCTCTCTGCCTCTGAGGCGACAGCAGGGTTTTTTTCCCCTACAGGTGATATTGCTTATATTTGAAGCCTACGGGCACTTGTCAAATTAACTTCAAAGCTAATGCGCAGCACTCAATCTCTCGCCGTTGAGATTTTTAGCCCATCATCCTCCGGCTGAGTGCAGGAATGTGCAGTCTCGGAACAGCAGCTCTTGCAGACTACGCTTAAGTGGGATACGCCCTTCACAGAATTTCCCCTGCATGCAGTTTTTATTTGATCTGCAACAAATGGAAGAACCCCCCCCCACACACACACACACCCTCACAAAAACACTCAAAATTGCATTTATCAGGTGTCAAACGTGTCCACCAGCTGGCGAGAGCAGGCTGATAAAACGGCAAATGTTTGGCAGGAAGAGGTGTGATCAAGCTATTGTCCGGACCACTGTGGGACTGAACAAGGACAGTTTTGTCTTTTATCTTCTCACTCACTCCCGACGATTTTGGTCCAGATCACTTTAACTGAATTCAAAGCTGAGGCTGTAAGTGCAGGATGAAGTGTGCTAGCTGAAAGCAAAGAAGGCAAGAAGTTGAAAAAAGAAAACACACCATGCCAACATTCATTCTCTATTCCTCTCACCTGTTTAAAAGGGCTTTTTGACATTTCACCCCGCTTTTTTCACCATCGCTACCGTTTCCTGTGCACATCTGTGTGTTTACATGTGCTGTAAATAAGCGAAAATGAGACACGCGTGAGGCTTTTACACCTCGCCAAGCGTACAATTAGGGAGGAAACACTGAATGCTTGTAATTCATCATCATTTTTGGTTTGACAGTGGTCAAATTTAAAAGGATAACGGAATGAACAGCAAAATCTTCAACCCAAAAATGACCATGAGTGAGTACATGTGAGCTTTGCTGAGCGCTATTATCAAGAGGAAACACGCAGCACCTGGACCTGCTATGCTCCCCAGAATCCAGGGAAAATGAGCCCTTTGCCTCTTTCCTGTGGGCCACAAATCACCACTTCAACATCCACCTTCTCTCTTTAACCTCCCTTCCCATTCTGATTAAATCTTTCCCTTTCTGTCGCTTGTCTTCTTTCAGCCCATCTCTTATTCTCGTCTCCCCCACCCTCATAGGTGTGCCTCTGCCTGCTTACTATGCATTCTCCATTCTAGGAGTTGGTTTTGTTAAAATATCAAACCACAATCCTTGAGTAATGTCCTGGAGGGGTCCACCACAAATTGAGGAATGGTGAGTTTTAAATAGGTTTGTTGCACCAGTTTGGGTTTAGTTAGTGTTGTTAAAAGGTTATAGAACAGGAGAATGATTAATTAGGGTTAAGTCCACATGCCTGGGTTACCATTTTTAGTTAAGGTTTCATGCAAATTACGGGTGTTTTTGGAAGCTTTCTTTATATCACAGGGAAGCAACAGGAGCACTAGAAATACTGGAGGTGGTTAATGGCTGCAATAAGCTTTTTTTTTTAGTCCTTTTTTTCTAAAGAGAGTGTGAAAATGTTTTAGAGGCCTTGCTTAAATATAAGATTAGGCCTCATGGTATGATTTACGCATGCACACACATACGCAGACACCGACACACAAACACGATGACGCCAACAGCATCCCAACGTATAGCGCAGCCATGATTTATTAATAGTTCACGGATGTTTGTTGAAACTAGATCCACTCAACAACACGGCTCTTTCCCACCTCTAAAAATGGACCTGAACAGCTTAAAAGTAAAAAGTAAAAAAATAAAAATCCCACTACAAAAAAGGGAGGAAACCTGAAAAAGTGCAAACACACAGATGCAAAGTGCACCAGAATTAAACCACATTTGGCAAAAGAGAAAACTGAATCATATTCAAAGATAGAGAAAATACTACTAAAGGATAGCGGCCGGATGTTTGTGTGTTTTATGGCCTGGTTTATTAAATCGCTGCTGGATCCTGCGATCAATCACCTCTGTTATTCCACATTTCTGTTGGGGTCTGGGTTTGGTATCGAGAACCAGTCCTGAATTGGTATAAATTCATAAAATGTATTCGTTAAGAAACGTTCATGTCCACTTTTGGATTCTAGTACTCTGCGTAACTCGTGTGTCTCGTTGCTTGTTCATTTATTGCATCTTTTGTCAATGTGCTGAATATGACGAATAATGCTGAGTCCTCTCTTTGTGTAAATAGGTTTACCCTGTTGTATCATGTTTCCAAATTGTCTTAGATGTGTTTAATATATTTTATTACACCACTATAGAGCTGCATCAAGAGCAATTAATCGAGAAAATAATTGGCAGATTAATCAGTTATGAAAATAATCGGTAATTGCAACCAAACATCACAGTATTTAGAGTAACTTGATTTTAGGGATTTAAGTATTTGTTTGCACCCTACTGATGGATATGCAATTGATATTTTAGAGTTTGTGTTGTAATTATTGTAAATAATTCGATGTGCACATGTTGATGTAGGGGTCGACTTGGGGTCCACACCTGGGATGAATCAGGTGAAGCGCATATAATATCACATCTTGACAAACACGTCACGTTGCAACACTATAGCTGTACTCCATACAGGCTTTGTACAGCTTTTAATACAACTTTTAAACAATTTAGTACAATTCAAATACTTTTCAACCACCCTAAAGGAACATAAACAGAACATTTACAGATTCTTGAAGCGCATCACATCCAACATGTTACTATAAATGCAACTGCAAAAAATAAATTGACAGAATTCCTTTAAACCAACAGAAATCATCCGAGAGCAGATGGTCGCCCTCATGATGCAGAGGAGAAACCAACCCCACCCCTTTTCATTTCAGAGCCCATGTATGTCAGTCTAGCTTTGGTCCGCTCCGTGTCTGGTGTGAGACGCCAGGAGTAAAAAATATGATGACAGGATTGTTGTATTTGAAATATTACACGAGTTTACATGAGTGACTGTGTAGATGATGAATCACCAGTCAAACAAGAGTGAATTCAAATTCAAGCAGATTCGGTTCAAATTAAGCACTTTCCAAACTTTCAAGACTTAGTACGAACCCTGTCGATACATTCATGAGGGCTTCTGTTCAGTGAGCAGGTGCATTTTTTCTTAATGTTACTTATTGATCCCTGACAACAAAAGTTTGGACCTACTGCACTTTTGTCGACGCACTGTGGCGTTGGGCTTAACATAAGGCAGACAGAAAGCAGTGAAAAGTACAGCGCAGTGGAGAAAGTTGAAGCACTTGACGCAGTACGGCTAGTCTGGACCCAGTCTGATCTCAGTGACTTGCTCAGAGATTCAAACAGGGCTGCTGTTTTCAGTATTTGGAGAAGCATTCCACCAGTCAGAGAATGAGGACACATTTATGACAAATCAGTTAAACTTTCATTCATAACACACACACACACACACGAGAGTGTATACAGAGAAGGGAGAGTGATGAGGACTTCCAAGTGAATAGACTTCCACCAAATCCATCCTGATTCCTTGTTTCCTGTAATACACTTGGACACATTGCACACAAGCTGAGAGGAGACGTGTCGGCCTCATGCAATAGACACAAAATAAAAATAAAAACACAATATCAGACCTGGTTGTGAGAGAGAACTGAAAATGACCCATCTACACCTCAATCCCTCAGTCGGCGGCACTAAATCAACGGTGACCTCTCCAGACTAAACTTCACCCTTCGCCCTCCTTCCTACTCCTGTTCTCCTCCGCTATCCATTCGTCATCTCATCCTGTGTGTGTCCTGGGTGTCTTCTGCCCAACAATGACGCATTGAGACAGACAGACAGAAATAGACCCTCCGGTTCAGACAAGCTCTCGAGGCGTCTTCTCTGCCTGCCCCGGCTCACTCTTCCTCCCTGCGCCGCTCGCTGACTCTCCCTCTCCCTCACTCTCTTTGTTAGTCAATCAATAACAGCCTCAGGACTCAGACAGCCTGCCATGGTAGTTTGCACTTTAAACACAGAAGACATACAAGAAACCAAGTGAAAGAATTGAGCGTAAAAGAGGAGGGGAGATCAAGAGGAGATGGTGGCCACAGCGTTGGAGAGAGGGGACACAGAGGGGCCACGCTGGAGTGAAGCAGACATCCAGGGGATAGCGGTTCAATATGAGGACACTTGTGGAAACTCTTTGCTCTCTCTCAGCAAAGAGAAATCAGATTGTGCCAAGAAGTTATGGTTTCTGAATATTTTCCATCGCAACTGTGCACATTTTCTATATATCATAACATCCTGACTCAGACTTGCAGACTTTTTGGATGCAACTTGATATTTTGTGTGCTGATGTGGCCCAGCAATGAGACTGGGATAATGAAGTAAAAATCATACAGTAATAACAACTAGGGCTGCTACTAATGATTATTCTCATTGCTGATTAATCTATCAAATGTAAGTAAAAAAAAATTTTTTTTCTTTAATTTGCTTGCGTTGTCCAAACAAAAGTCCAAAATCTAAAAACATTTACATACACAGCCATATGAGAAAGAAAAGCAGCAAAATGTCACTTTTAAGAGGCTGGAGCCCGAAAAATGATTAATATATAAACAAACAAAATTATTGTTTCAGCTCTAATCACTGTGCACTGACAGCAAATGATTCTACATTTTAGATAATCGATGGTTGGAGTCATTTATCAAGCAAAACAGTTCAAGCATTCGCTGGTTCCAGGTCCTCAAATAAAGCTTATTTTGTGTTTTCTTAATATCATTGTAAATTAAATATCTTTAGGTTTTGGACAAAACAAGCAACTTGAAACATCCCCTTCTTTTTTTTTTGCTGTTGTTGCTATTTTGACATTTTATTTAAAAAAAAAAGGGACCTATTAATCAATGAAAATAATCATTAGTTGCCTTTACAGTCCAGTCATTCTAAAGCTTAATCAGCAGATGCAGATTATGAAAAGTAACTGCCAACATACAAAATGTGAAATGGCAAAATAAAAAATATTAAAGGCCTTGACGAAGACTTTTCCAGTCGTTCAAAACTATTTTAATGTAGGAATCCTGTTTAATGGTCTCAAACTGTGATTTAAATAGGGCTGCAAATAACAACTTTCATTCAGCCATTAATCTGTAGATTTATGTCTTGATAAAAATAGTGAACAAAACATGTTCTTTCTTTTACAATTCCCTAAAGCCCAACTTGACATCTGTAACTCACTAGCATATACGACTATGCAATTTTCTCACGTTTGAGAAGCAGGAACAGGAGAATGTTTGGACTCAGGTTTTGATTTAAACAGCATGAAGCCAAGTGTTTTCTCCAAAAAAGGTGCCTTCTTATGTTGGCAGTGTACAGTTCGATTTCTTCAGCCCCAGTCAGAGGCAGACAATAAATTAGGGTCTAACACTGAGAATGTTTCAGAGCCCCTGCAGTCACCATCAAAGTATTCCGGCGAGCTCCTCTCTGCATGCAAGGTGCTCTTTCCAAAAAAATCCAAGCTGGCAATGCAAGTGAGAGTTATCGTGCGACCGTAACTAAAGGAGTGTGTGAAAACTTAGCTTATGCCATGAGTGCAAAATAACGCATGGCTCGCTGCATTTCAGCACAAAAACCCCCGAAAAAATAAACAAAAAAATAAAACACAGCGTCCTTTTTCCGTGATTACCTGACAGAAAAAAAGGAGCAAACAAGGAGAAGAATGCAATGGATGGAAGTGTAGCCCGCGGCTCGAGTTGGACATTACGGCGCAGGAATGGACAAAAACAAAGAGAAGGCAGAGGGAGAGAGTGAGACAGGGGAGGGAATCCCCTGAGTGCAAAGCTATGTTCAGGAGGAATGTACTGCCGCCTGTTCTCTCATGTAACTTGACTGGCAACAGCCCAGAGAGCTGTCTGACACAGACAGAGAGAGAGGGAGAGATGTAGGAGAAACTAAGATGGATTTGGTGCGAGGGAGATGGGTGGAAGACAACAGGGGTTGCACAAGTAATCACTGATCATTTTTCATGTTTTCTCAATTTAAGGTTATGTAGCTGTGATAGTATTGGTTTATATGACAACATAAGATACACCTCCAGGAGGTATACATTTTTCAACCTTCAGAGATGCAATAGCATTCATACCAAGTTACCTTTCCCGTTAAAGTCTCTGAATATATCAGACCTTTAGTTAGTAAAGCTGCAAATCAATGAATAGGACTTTGTGTTGTTTTATTGGATTTCTACTGCTATTTCTGCATTGATGTGATAAAGTAGCTATTGAATTTGCTGGATTGGGGAAACCCATATATTCTTGTCCAATATTTTATCCAGGGTTGCAACCAACAATTACTTTCATCATTGATTATTCCGTTCATTGTTTGTTTGTTTGTTTTTGATTAATCAAGGAATTGTCTTGGCTGTACAATGTTAGAAAATAGTATAAAAAGCTCATTATAAAAATCCCCAGAGCCCGAGTTGAAATCAGCCCAAAGTCAATCCGATCATGTACAACAAAGAAAAGCTACTATAGAAAAGAAAATCCATCCCCTAAAAATCTCAGTTTATCACTGGTTTAAGCCAGATCACAACAAATAACTGCAGGCTCTGTGCTAACTTTGCCTTTGGGTTGTAGCTGTGTCCCAACTTAATAAAGAAGTGATTATTAGCAGATTTTTGGACCACAGTAAGAGGACTCTCAGTGGCTTTAAGAAATACCACACTGAAACAAATAAAGTGAAAATGTATGCTAAGCTGCAAAAGAAATCCAATAAAACAATCTGCTGTAGTATCCTGATGCTGAGACAAATAATCATGATTCTAAGTGTGAACACAGTAGTAGGAACAATACAAAAAAGCAGAGCCCTTTTTCATAACCATGCAGCCATAAAGGACAGGGAATGTGAGCCAGAAAGCAAGAGGGATGGAAGTGGAGCTGTAGGTTGTTCAAAGTAACACAAATCAACCTGATAGCCCTCTGTATAGGTGTGTGCGTACAAATTCCCCTCCACCCAGCATCATATTCATATGCCTCCGGATACTAAGGTCAAAGCAATCACTTTGCTAATACGCTGACATATGGACATGCTGCACTCGCATTACCCCACCCAATCCCACCACACATACACACACCTGCACAGTATGACATAATCCTTGCTGCACGATGTCAGATTATTATGTCCCAATAGTTCACTTAACACAATGAAGAGAAATCACCAAGAGGGAAGGAGTGGGGAAGGAGGAGGAGACAGAGACATGATGCAGAGTTTGGGGGCAATTAAAAGGCTGGGTAACGAGGCTAATGAGTAGACAGGTGGCCCCATTACAGAAGCAGCCGCACACACTCATTAACACACACACACACACACACACTAAGACCTCCCCTCTGGCTGGGATTAGTGTGTGCACGAGTGTGAGTGTGTGTGTGTATAGCATGTGTGCGTGCGTGCGTGCGACCCCCATTTCCCCGTTAAATCAGTTGTCGCGTACGAGACTGGAGGCAACAGGGTGTTTTCTCTGTGTGTGTGTGTGACTGGAGGCAAGAGTGTGAAATTGGAGTGATAAGGCAGTTAACATTCAAAACCTCCCCACCTGCCCTGTGCAACCACACACACACACACACTTCAACAACCGCTCTTGCCATTTCTGTATGTGCGTGTGAAAATGTAGGTATTTGTTGGAATTAATAAACAGGATTATAACATATAGCTGAGCCAGTGGTGGTGGTGGTGAATAGCATGTGTGTTTGTTTGTGTGTGTATGTGAGGAGGACCTGCAGGGGACACAGGAGGCAGAAGCAAGAATAGGATTTATTTTTTTTTTTCCTTTCAAGGTAGTGTCAAGTGTTTGCACAGGAAAGGAAAAAAACAGGCTGATGTGGCTGTAATTACACAGACATAGATAGGTATGCTGATGCTTTACGTTTGCCCAGAGAGCTCAGCAGATGCACACATACGCAGCACAAACACAAAACAGCAGAGTCACATGAGGATAACGCTCAGTCTCTGAGTATCCTTGAAAAGTAAAAGCAAGAAAAAAAAATCCCCTAGGAAGGTTAAAAGAATTCTCGCAAAACCATGACACAAAGAAGAACAGGGAGACCAGTTGGGAAAGAGACAGAGATGGAGGGAAAGAAAAAGAAAGATGCAGAGATGTTGGAGAGGTAAAGACGAGGTGGAGAAAAAGAGCGAGAGAGGAGATGGAGGTCAGAGTAGCGATTGGCTGAAACAGCTCTGTGACATTTGGAGGATACGCCTGTATATCAATAGAGGTTGTATGGGTAGTTGTGGTTATTATCTTTTGACAGAGAGAGGAAAGGGGGGGGGGTGGGGGGGTGGGGGGGGGGGTGGTTGACAGCCAGGAGGCCAGTCAGTCACTCAGCCAGGCCTGCAGACAGGCCTGGGGCTGGATTTACACTCTCCGGTCCCAGAGCCACAAACCTCACCCTGGGGAATAGGAAGGGGACAATTGGCTCTTTAAGAATGGAGGGAAAAGTGTGAAGGGAGGGGTGCATATGAGTGAAGTATGCATGTGTGTGTGTGGGTAAGGGGTCCTCCAAGCCCAATTAAGCCTGACTGCATGTCGGAGGGCTGTGCCAAACATGCCCCACCTGCTTAGAGAGGGCCAAGGGGCTAATGAGCACTGCCTGGAGGGGGTATAGCATGCGAGAGAAAGAGAGGAAAATGGGAAGAATTAAAGAATAAGGATGATATTCCCAAGTTTTTGTCCCCCTGCCTTCTCTCTCATTATGCAGCCGCGACTCAAGAGACACAATGTCAGAGGGATTTCACAGCTAAAATTAGCCTTTGTTATCATATGCAATCATACGGTACAGGCTAGATACATGTGACAGGGCGGTGCACAAACACACACAGGGCCTCCAATCAGCGAGACAAAAACAAGCAGCCAAGAAAATTAAAACCAGAAAAGGGTGGAGAGGCAGGAGAGCAGGAAGAAGGCGGCATAATGAAATAAGAGCCAAATATTGTGCAACAGGAGCAACAACAGTTTGCGAGACAGCACACTTGTGTTGTGTGTGTGTGTGAGTTTGGGTGAAAGAAGCCCATTGTCTGGCAGTGTAACTCAAACTCACAGCCCCAGCTTTGTCTCGAATGAGCTGCGAGCCTGTGGCAGCCTTCCTTTCCTTCGATACCTCCTTCCTTATGTCCTCATTTACTCATTCACCTCACACCATTCAAAACAGACTAATTCTTTGGAAAGGAAGACTTTTTGGGAAATGCCCTCATTTATTTTCTTGCCGTTTCTTAGATGAAACATTTGTACTACTTTCACATCTGTTAGCTAAATATACAGCCACAGCTTGTTAGCTTAGCGTAGCATAAAGACTGGAAAGGAAGGACCTCTAAAACTCACTTATTAACATGTTACATCTCATTTGTGTATGTCCATAAAACTGAACTGTGAGAAAGATAAGATGCGGTTTTACTGGGGGTTATGTCTTGTCATCACTGTAAGGTTTCTAGGCAACCAGCAGAAACCTCAAAAGTTACTGCTCCAAACCAAGAAATAGTCCAGCACATTAACGGATTAGTGAGCTTTAGAGGTGCGGGTAAGCAGCGGGCTTTGTTATCTTTGGACAGAGCCAGTCTGGCTTCCACTCTTTATGTTAAGCTAAGCTAACTGGCTGCAGGCTGTAATCTTTTATTTACCATACAGATATGAGGGTGGTATCAATCATCTCATCTAAGTCTTGACTACAAAGTGAATATATTTCAGAAATTGTCAAACTGTTCCTTTAAGTATCAACTGACCACAGGCTTCAGAGGAATTGAAGAGGAATTGAATTGCTTATTTGATCTTTTCACAGTACATCACACAAACACATATAGGCCAGCACTCCACACGCACACACACAGACATACATACACACACACACACACACACACACACACACACACAAGCACAATCAACTGGCAGCTGCTAACCCTGAGATTAAGGCCAGTGTGACAGACGTGATTTCAGGCTACATCTGCGGCAGAGAAAGTGAGCAGAACAAACAAACGTAGAGTAACATGCAGCTAACATACACTCAGCAGCAAATTGTTACTAGCTAGTGGAGGGGAAAAAACAAGAGGTGAGAAAAAAAAAGGAAGAACAAAAGAGACAGAGCCACACACCATCTGTTGGGTGCATATTGACTGTGCATTCAGAGATTCAAAAGGCTGTTAATTCCACACAAAATCCAACATAGAGGGCAGTGGAGAAGACCTAGCAATGCTGTTATCAAAGAACCGTTTAATACAAATTTGAAAAAGAAGAGGAGATGTTTGACTGGGGAGGGATGCAAAGTCCCTGCCCTTTTTGATGTCCCTGTCTTTGGCTAAAAAGAAGAAGAGGATTAAAAGAAAACATGTTGTGTTTGCGTTTGATGCAAGCAGGCTTTTAGTAAAAAGAACCTGGCCTTTGGTCTTAGCTAAAATTGAATTAGATCTCCATTTAGCCCGCCGCAAACAGCTCTGCTCCAGCAGCGCCCATGTTCTCCTCTACTCTCAGCTCTTGCTTCCCCTTTTCTCTCTCTCTCATCTCTCTCTTCTTCTGTAGTCTGAAACCATTCCGAATGACACCGGAAATAATTGAAAAGCCTGCTTAGTCCACATCACGAAACTTCAAACCTGCTTTTCGAGAAAGGCATGGGAAAAGGGACGGAGATAGAAAGAAGAGAGGCTGAAATAGAAAAGTGAGGAGGAGAGGGGAGGGGTTTTTTTTGCATTTTAGAGGGGGGTGAGCTGCTCATTGATATGACAATTTGATTTTCTGGGCTCTGGTGTGAAGCAGCTTAAGAGGGCATCCCTCTATTATAAGGCCTGTGACATCTAGCCTCGGCAGCAATTCAGCCCCCACCCTGTATATACGAATGTGTGTGTGTGTGTGTCTGTCCCAGGCAGAGTCTCCCCTGAGTTTCCAATCCAGGATTACATGTGGGGGAATGTGAAGTCAGAGCAGCTGTCAGCCTGGCAATGCTCCGCGCCAACCAAGCGGGATAGAAACTTACCAAGCATCAGCACCCCGACATTCAACACAGCAGAGGACAGTGTACATGCAAGGTGTGTGTGTGTGTGTGTGTGTGTGTGTGTGTGTGTGTGTGTGTGTGTGTCTCAGCTCCAATAACCATTCATGTTGTCAGTAACTATTACGCATTTAGCTGAAGACCCCACCCAGAATGATTTAGTCAGAATTCAAAAGCAGCATAAAGTGTATTTGGAGCATCTTAACATCAATAAATCAGCACAAAATTAATTTCGAGCCTGGCAGCCTCTATCGGCATCTACGGTGCCTTTCACAATTTGTGCCACCTGGTTGGATTTGGCATGAAATCTGCTCGTTTCTCTTATAGAACTAAACTGGCATAAGGCTGCGGTTCTTTCGGCACAAACTGAGCCCATGATTTGGGATTTTCTCGCAATGGAAGGAATGGAAAAATAACAAGTGAAAGGTTGATGGAAACAAATATACATCACAGCCGACATGTTTAGCCTATCATCTAAACTTAAAGTAAACAGAGGCCAGGGGTCAAAGCCAGAGTGCTCCTTCAAGACAGGCAAGAAAATTTAAATTAGAGTTAATAAATATTCCCTTTAATGGTCATGTATAATAGACTAGTCCTCAGTGCAGGAACAAAATGTTTTTAAGGCAGGAACATGATCAGGTGAATATAGGGGAATGGAAAAGGGTGTAGCATGTGTTTGTCTGAGGTAATGGAAATCAGAATTAGTGCAGGAAGTTTCTGAAAAAAAAAGAGAAACAAAAGAAAAACAACTGTTGGAACATTTTGCCTCATTTGAAAAAACAAGAAAAAAGAAAACCTTCGGTTTATTATAAAAAGGGTCTTATTCTCATAGCTTGGTGGGGCTGGAGCCAAATGAAAATGGTACTTTACCGTCTGTCAACACACTTCCCAGATGTGAAAAGATTTAAATAAAGTTTACCACAGCAATTTCACCTCACCTACTGCCGTTTGGTTATCTGCTAGTAGACGTTCCATTTTTTTCACAGCAGACATTTTGACAGTTATTGACAAGAGAAGCACAGCTGAATCAAATTTTGTAAATGACGGCTCAGTTCCATCGAGTGTCCCAGTGAGTCAGTGGGCCAAGGATGCACAATACCAGAACACTGGAACTGGCTCACCCAAATTGAATGCAGTTTTTCAATGTTTTTAAATTGCACCTGTGAATGTCCTGCTATGACAAACCAAAATGTCAGATTCAATGTCCTACCTGTGGACTCAATTTAAGCGGGGTTGCTGGCCTTACTGCTACGTAACAAGTAGCAATTTTGACCTGCCGTTCTTTGGCGTGGTTTTCCTTTGCAATGGGGATTTATTAAAACAAATTTGGGTACACTTACTTTCCGTTTTACGTCAAATTAGATAACCCAGCAAAACTGACGAGCTGATTACAAGCTGTCTGAACAGCTGATCGCTTGTTTCTTGCAGTGTCAGAATTTGTTGTAGCAATGTCGACATGTACCCAGATCTCAGAAATTACTTGAGCGCTGTGTTAACGTAACAGATAGAATTGATGGCCCAAACTAAATTACACCCACGTTGTAAATAAACTATCTTTGAAGTGTTAAAGATTGTATTGCACATAGGGTTGGGCATTTAGTCATAATGGTGAAGTCTTGGGCTTTGGAGCAGGTGTTAGTCAATG
This sequence comes from Gadopsis marmoratus, assembly GCA_036023855.1. Classification (NCBI taxonomy): domain Eukaryota; kingdom Metazoa; phylum Chordata; class Actinopteri; order Centrarchiformes; family Percichthyidae; genus Gadopsis; species Gadopsis marmoratus. Next base: position 16,279 of record JAVQJF010035560.1, on the reverse strand, counting down.
GAATGTCTATAACAGTAATAGTATCTGTGTGTGAGTGAGTGAGAGAATAAGCAGCACATCCTACCCCTGACAAAACAAGATTTTGGTTCTTTGGACAATATCGAGGACTGTTTGGGTGGAGGCTGATTTGTAATTAAATTCATTTGCCCAGCAAGAAGGTATGTGTACTGACAAGTGCATGACACACAGACACAGCTAAAAAAGGGGAGAGTCAGGTTGAATCTAAGAGAATCCCAGACAAAAAGAAGAGGGAAGTGTGTGAGGATGGTTGATTGTGTCTAAAAACGTCAGAGTTAGAGTGTGAATGTTCACGTGCCGGTCACTAGAAAGAGGGAGTGAGTATATTATGGCTAAAACTCACAAGAGACCACGTGCCATGGGAACAATACACTATGTAAATGAAGCTCCTCCATATGGTGGGAGTCAACTGAGCGCTCAACACACACACACACACACAGAGAAACATGTCTACATTGAAGAGCCAAGTGCTTTCCCTCATTTTCATGCTAAATCTGCAAAGCCTTGTAACAGCTATCTCTGCTCAGTCTGCAACGACGAAAAAAGGGAAAGTGACGAGAGGAAAACAGAATGAGAGGAGATGACAAGAGATGGATAGGGAGGGAAGAGGCAGATGCTCAATAGAGGAAATAAGAGAAACCAGCCAATACTGTCTTCTGCTCCTCCTGATTAGCATTCAGAAGGAACTGGAGGAAACAGTTAGTAGTCTGGCCCTTATCAGAGCCTGCCTGCAATACCTCCCACACTGGGTCACCATGCTGAAAGCTCACTGTCTTTTTCCCATGTCTTCCCACTGCCTATTATCTGTTAATCCACCCACACTGGTTCATCCCAGTGTAACAGGAAACATTATTAACTACTGAAAAAAGATCGACCTTGGGGAAAGCAAAGCACCCACAAGCCTGCAGGACTAGTCTGTTCATCTAGCCTATGCCGCGTTGCCTTGCCTGACAGCGGGGCCGGTCTACCAACGCAATGCTTTGGACAGTGACCCCGTGAGTTCACAACCTGTCCCCATGGGAGTGATGGCGAGACAGAGGGATACGGAAGAAATAGGTGGGATTGGAGGAGTAAAATATAAACTTCTGTAGAGGTCAGACATGGTTCAGCGCTTAGAACATGTACCAAAGAGGTGTTGATGTAACAGAGGTATTTTACCAACCCTGTACTTTATTTTGTAGCATTTAACCTCCAGTGTACTACCAGCAGCTGGGCAGGAGCTTCAAATTTGCAAACATAAATCCTTGTAAAAAAGTAAATAAAACCATCTGTAAAGGTTGGAGGTAGCCACCGCTTCCCAGCTGGGGGTTAAATTCCCCCTTAAACTTTCCCTCCTTGACCGTCGTGTAGTGGAGATTGTTCCACTGGAATGTGTGTGTGGGGATCTGTGTACGGTGTGCGTGGGGGAAAAAAAAAAGGTAAGCAGTGGTGGAGCGATGATCCTGTGATTTCCCCCAGGGTCACATCTGCCCTCGTTGAGCAGGCTGCCCCTAAAAAGCCCCCATCTGACATTCCTGGAGCATTCCGCCAGCATTCATCACCCGCTCCAAGAGTCCCTCCTACCCCCCCTTGCTGTGTGCACCTCTCCCCTCCACTTCCACTAAAAACCTCTGAAGCTAGATCCAGAAATGTGCAGAATGTCTGCTGTGAGACTTACCAGAGCCAGAGCACGATCCCTCCCTCCCTCCCCGAAGCACCGAGGTCGTTGTTCATCCCCCTCTATTCATTCCTCATCCATCGCTCACTCCATCTCTTTTCTGTACCTCTGCAGGGATTTGCGGCTTTCTAATAGAGGCATCTACCATGTCCCACTAACTGTTGGAACAGCTGGAGCTGGGATGTGTGAGGAGTGCTGCCCATTATGTGTGTGTATGTGTGCGTGTGGCTGGGTGTGTGATCGGGCATGCACAGGCGAACATCTGTGCTGAGAGGAGTGATGGGAAATGACGTTGCAAGTGCCAAGCCAGGAATATCTGTCACACTCTGACATATCAACGCGTCCGACCGCATGCACACACACACACAAGCACACACGGCTGAGGAGGGCGGTGCTCAGACACGCCGACACCCATCAAACACGGCAGCGGCTAGGTTTTTTTTTTTTTTTTTTAATCATGCGCCATAAATCACCCATTTTCTAATTGTCCCCGACTTCCCTGGTCTCTGACAATCTGCTCCTTGATAACCAGCCCGTATAATTGACAAACGGTGTCCTCGAGAACCGTCTTCCTGGGTAACCGAGGCGTTTATCAGGGGCCTCCATCCCTTTTGGAGTGCTTTCTGCTTGGCAAAAGTTGGATACGGTGAAGGTGGGCATGAAGCTCCATATTTAGCCACCGCTGTCAAACTCTGATTTAGCACTGCAGGTAATTGCAGAGTCACAACGAAGCAGGCAGGGAGTGAGTTAGGGGTGTGGGATGGGAAGGAGGGAGGGTAGGCTAAATTATGCTGAATAGCACTGCAGTGATATCCCCCTTTGCTGTTGAAACAATGCATCGCCGCCAACCACTTTTCATTGAGACAGCAGCATCAAAGCAAGAATAATGAATCCTTGCAGAAACCTCAGCTCGATAGTTGGAGAAACAAAGCTCTCATTGTAATCTCGGGCTCTCTCCCTCCTCTCGTGCATTCATCCCAGTGTTAATCCTCTTCACATTACTCTGACTCTTCTGTAGGCCATTAGAGGAAGAGAATTGGAATTCTACTGTAGATTTCTAATCTGTTCCATTCCATCCTGCTCCCATGTTCAATCACAACTTGGCAGCAGAATAAAGAAAATACAAGAAATCTTTAAAGACGCTGGACAGATACAGCAGAGCGATACTACAAATGTTCATTGGAAACAAACTGCAGCTAAGTTTACATTGCATCAAATATCAGGCCATAATCATATTTTTGAAGCCACAATGACACCTGCGGGAATCAAATATTTAGATTCTCTAGCTAACAATTTAGGTTAAAAATGTATTGTAGCTCCTGAAAACAGCAGTTGGCAAAACAATGTCAAGTCAAGGTCCATTTGGTTGTTTTGGAGCTTTCTGGTCATATCGTTTGAGCTTCTTGTTCTGTTTTGTTCACTGCTTACTGGCAGGCCTTGGAATCACAACTCAAAATATTGCTAACGCTCTGTGGCTCTGAAGTACAGTCTGTGACTTTTCCTTCTCCCCGTGATGGAATCGATTCCTCCTCTAACCATCACATGTGATAGCTTGAGGTCTATATGTTGGACAATTTGACCGCAGGGTTAAAAAGAAGTGACCACAGATACAAAACAACAGGATGCTATTGACTACAGCTCCGCAGATCCATAGGCAGCGGACTGAAACTAGCCTGTAGGGGATAAAGCACAGCTGGAAAAATAGATGTGGGACTGTGATGTATAGCATCTTCGAGGCGCCAGGGGGCTTCCGTGATGATGATGAACATAACGCATTTTACAGGGTCTCTCGCATCACCTGTGGCGACACAGACGCCAGAGGCCGAGTCACAAATTCAGCTTTAAGGCAGGATTCAGAGTTTTGTTTGCACTGTGTGGCACAATGAGGCCAAAGGCCATGTGTGTACAAAGAGAACATTGAGAAACCCAACAATAAAACTAAAAGAGAGACACAATAAATACTGTGGCCAAAATAGAAAGGCCATAACAGATAAGAGAGTCCCAGTTTGTGTCAGATTGACTGAAGTACAAACAGTCTCCACCCATAATCTGTCCTCAACCGGTCGAGGCAGATGACCGTCCACCCAGAGCCTGGCTCTGCTCGAGGTTTCCTCCTGCTAAACGGGAGTTTTTCCTTGCCACTGTTGCCTGGTGCTGCTCATGGTGGCAATTGTTGGGTCTCTGTACATAGAGTCGGTCTAGACCTGCTCTATATGAGCAATTGTTGGGTCTCTGTACATAGAGTCGGTCTAGACCTGCTCTATATGAACAAGTGCTATGAGATAACTTTGTTGTGATATAGCGCTATATACGTAAATAAAAGTCAGTTGTTCAGGTCATATTCCACTACATTTAAAAAAAAAGGACAGGACCAAAAAAGTCCCCTTAATTTGAATAAAACTAAAAAAAATTAATCCTTATCTTGTCTTAAAAAAGGGAACAGTATTAAAGATGAAACAGACAGTATGACGAGGGAAAATTAACATATGCTCTGAGATATTTTTTGCTTTATTGGAGTACAACTGCAAGGGTCAGCAAGGATTCAGTTGGGGAGTGAAGGGGAGCAACACGATTCAAGCTCGAATCCACCGCTGAGCTACGAGGACACCTCAGCCTTAGCAGCAGACATTTAGTCTGAGAATTCAGGCTTACTTGTCTGTACTGCATGACCACATTACTAATCACACCTGCAGGAGACATTTAAAATGCTCTAAACTATTGTGCCGCCTGAAGCTTTTGAGCCGCCGGCATCCATTATGTGATTACGAGGGTATTCAAAGTTCTCCAGGGGCAGCACTGGGTCTGTCTCTGAGGCTGCCAGATATGGCCCAAGGACTTTACATAAGATTTTTGTGATGTGCGATACCTATCTAAGGGGCCTGAGGGTGCCTTGCACAAGGATGCTTCAGCCAGGGGGATACTTGCTTTCCTGGGGGAATATGACTACAGGCCTTCCAAGGACAGTCATTCCACTTACTATAATTGTGGACATTTATGCTTTATTGGGAACCTTTCGTGTCCGACAGACCTGGATTTATTAACCCGTTTTATATGTGATAATTCACATTTAATGTATACAAAGATTGACAAATAAGGGTCATTGTACAGACGTAGCCAATAAAATACTTTATCAGTAGTACTACAAGCTACTGAAACTATTAGTTGATTTATTGATTACTCAATCAATAGAAAGTTGAGAGTGCCATCAGTGTTGTAAAAAACAAACATTACTGAAACACAACTTTGCTTGTAGAATATAACAATTCTAGCTGTTGTTATTGTCTCTCCGCTATTTGGCCTTAGTTTCTCACACTAGCAACCACACAATAAGGCTCTGTCTTATGGCTACATATAGAAGACCTTCGACAAATGGATTATCTGTTCTGACCTGCAGGGCACTCAGTCTCTGAGTTTGAGCCAATCATCTATGCTCCCCCGCTCCTTTATACTATTCCTGCTGGTATCTGAACAGTCAGCATGAATGAAAATATTTGGGCTCATTTCCCAACCTTAAGGGGAAACCATCAGCTGCCATTCACATTCGCATAGTATGAAAAACAGCTTCCACAGACTTGCCTTAGTGAGACGGTCTGTGAGAGAAAACATCAAGTCTTAATTTGTTTTTGCCACTGTTGCTGTTATTTCACTGTGCCTGGGCTGAGTGTTTTCAGATGACTGCTGCATTACGTTGCTCTGCCTACTGCTTACAATCAGCCAACACGCGCAGGAAGACAGATGTCTGTGCCAGGAAAGAGCCCAGCACAAACACGACAGCACCATACCTACTTTTAAATCCATGTTTTCCTATTTGGGATGTATGTTAGCCAGGACAGCAATGGATTCCAAGCTGGATTGTACACCATGAAGTCTATATTGCACTGCAGACTGTCACTCCAATACAAATTTGCACTTGAATTTTTAGTTTTGCACCTGAAAAGGATACAATTCAGCCTAACTTTTATTTTCCAACAGTGTTAAAGTTTCCTGCAGCTAAACATACTTCTAGACATCGAATAAAGGTGTGGTGACATTCATTACACCCGCTGTTGGAAAAATAAAATCCCCAAAAAGCCACTCTGATACCTGTAGCTCTTTCCGGCTCCCAGACACACGCGAGCACAGTGCGAGTCGGGTCTGATCCGGTCTGATCCAGTCCCACGCCGGCCCACTGTGCAGCGGAGGTCAAGGACAGAGCAGAGTAGGTTGGCAGGGGAGGGATTATGGTGCAGCGCGGGGGGACAGATTAAAGGGTGACACAAACAGAGATCTGGAGTGCCAATCTGCCGAGCAGTGGGGGATCCCCCACTTTTAGAGCGCCGGTGGATGAGAAGTGATCGATGTGACGTGCACACACATAAAAACACGCTCACATACAAAAGCTGGCATGAACAGTCACATATACGCAACCTGGCAGATGCTCAAACAAATGCCTTACTATTGCATGTGTAATTTAATTTGAACCCTTCCTCTCAGTAACGTCCGAGCCTGTTACCTCACCAAACAGCCCAGAGTCATGACGAATAGAATCACCAAGTAATGCTGATGCAAACTTTGCTATCTTAGCTTTAATGCGCTGTAGTTTGAAGGCACTGCAGCAAGTAATATGCCTTGGGGCCTGAATGTGTCTGGGCTGTGAGGCTTTTGAGCACACTGACGCCTGAGGAGCTTGGGCTGGGGAAATTAGTGCCACCTTTGGATTCACTTGTTAAAACACAGTTTCACAGGCAAGACTTTACATTATCTAGTTTCAGTTTTGATTCCGGCTGTGGTCTTGCATATTATTCTCCTGCAGTCATGCTTTTAATTCATGTCTAGCAGTTTCATCTCATTATAATATTAATCTTAATAGCTTTCCTTCCTCGCTGTTTTGTAAAGCTCTTAAAAGTGTTTTGAAAACTAGCTATAAATGTGAAGTTTACTGTAATTCAAGTCTTGCTGCTCAAGTAATTGGAATTCATGAATACAAGAGGAAACATTTTATTTCCCCGCCATCGCTATCTGACAGCTTAGCGCAGCAAAGAGCACAATCAGTGGTGGATGACACAGCATTAATGCCGGATGTTATAGGGGAAAGCATTTCAGTGTTACAACTTTCACTATAAGGTGATTCTGCATCCAAATGCTGACATCAGTGGAAAATGTGCACTACACACACTTACAATTTGCCACTTGGGGAATCTCACAGGCTGTTGCTGTTGGAAACTGTTTAAGTTAAACACACACAGGAGTAAATGCGCATGAGAGCGAGGGAACAAAATCCAGATCAGTTAATAATGCTCTTTGAAAATACGCATATGTGCATGAGTGAGCACACAAAGACTCCTCCTGACCACACATGCTCACAACCGCCATTCAACAAAACACACATGGATGGACACGTGCAGACACACTGACTGTACCAGACACAGATCTGTTATGTCCTGTGCCCTTATTGTGCAAGATGTCCAGCTTTCAACAGGCCCTCATATGCTCTCGCTCTCCGGCTCTCACTTCAATCCCTGTGCTTTCACTCCATCTCCCTCCCAGTTTGTTACCGTTCAGAAAAGCAAAATGTGAAAAACACACTCGCCTCCAAACACTGATTTAATTAGCTGATTTAATTAACTGATTACCAAACTTCTATCTCAATGCTACAAACGGCAGCCAGCATTATTAATCTACATAGCAATAATACTGCTGCACTTCCCACTCACTGCTGAAGCTGTTGCACTGAAGGAAACAGGACAGCTGCCCTATTTACACACCACACTCATGTATGCATACTTACAATCAACCCACTATAGAGTTCAAAACACACCTGCGATGATACTATGTACTAAGTCAACATGTGCACGCACACACACTACATCAGCATGCTTCAAGTCAGAACAGTCAGGGACAGATGCTGTGAAAAACTAAAAACACACTTTTCAGAAACTGTCCCAGTGGCAGCCATAAGCTGTCACTTCTGTTCTCCTGCTGCGATTAGTTCTGTGACAGCATATTTGAGGAAGTGAATGCGTGAGAGTGTGTGTGTGTGTGTGTGTGTGTGTGCATCCAAGAAAACAAAGGAAAAAGAGGGACCCAGTTAAATTAGCACGTTTCATTCCATCAATCTTCATCATTATTTCATGGACTCCTGAATATTTTATATACTGTGAGCATGTCTTCCTGGGTTTGTGTATGGGTGTGCACATGTGTGTTTGTGACTGTGCAAGTCTGCACACTGCAACTGCTGTACAGTGTGTGTGTGTGTGTGTGTGTGTGTGTGTGTGTGTGTGTGTGTGTGAGAGAGAGAGTGAGTGAGTGAGTGAGTGTGCAGGGACATTAAGTATTAACTGAGCTGGGGGGCTCAGAGATGAACGTCCGGGTTCTCTACTATCCCAGCATGCTCCGCTGCTCTCCTGTCTCGCCTTTCCAGGATAGGAGCCTGGGGAGCTGTCACCGCTTTCTGTCTGTGTGTCTGTGTGTGTGTCTGTGTGTGTGTGTGTGTGTGTGTGTGTGTGTGTGTGTGTGTGTGTGTCTGAGAATGGGAGGCGACTCGTGCAAAACTCAGATGAGTTAATAATGTTGTATGAGAATCCCTCTTGAAAACACACACACACACACACACACATTCTGTGCGTCCTCACAAACACACACACACAACAGACAAACAGGCACATATGGGATGCTGCCTCACTCCCTCCCTGCATGACATGTTCTTGTCTGTCCCCTCCTATTCCCTCGTCCTTTCGTTTCACGGGCAGTGGAGGGAAAAAAAAAGGAAACACAGGAAAAACACAGAAGAAAAGACAGACTGAGGAGAGAGACGAGGGAGAGGAAAGAATGCGTCTGTTTCGATGGAGCACTGACATGAAGCAGGTGCTGCCAGTAAATTTCTCAACTGCCATCCCTCCTCCTCCTCCCCTTCCTCTCAATCCCACTTTTTCTGCGATTTTTTACCTTGGCACCCTCTGTTCGTTCTTCCTATCTGGGTCATCCTTTCTTCCGTTTCCCCTGCCGGTGTGTACGGCAGGTACAGAACAAGGCGAGAGAAAAAATTAAATGAAGAAAAGAAAAGAGAAAAAAAAAGGGGGGAGCTTCTGACAAAATATCCACGGAAGAAAGTCCAGCACCCCAAAGTCTCCACGGCTCCCATCACAGATAGTTCTTTTACTAACTCCACATGCTGAGACAATTATATATGTGTGTGTGTGTCTGTGTTCTGGTTCCAGCCTGAGGAGCAGAGCAGCAGACTCTGGCTGGAGTAGTGGTGATGGAAGCTAGATTGTTTTGGCCGCCTGGTTAGTTAAAGAAAGGAGGAGGAGGAAAAAGGAAGAAGGTCATCATCAGGGACCTGCTTTCACATAAGTACACGCACACTGTATTCACACAGATGTGCAGGAGGAAGCAGGGCGCTGGGCTGGAAACACAGATTTTCAACAGATTGTAAAACTGAAGACCACACAGGGGAGAAAGGAGGGGGAGGGGGTGAGAGGAGGGGGGTGAGAGAGACAAGGACAAGAAGAAGGTAAATGGAGGATAAAAAAAATGAATTGGAGAAAACAGACGAGTGGACGGTGGAACGTGCCCTACAGAGCCAACACACACACACACACGTCCGTACAGGTGCCGTTTCTGGGTTTGGCTCCGCTGCAAAGAAGAGATAAGGGATTGAAGGGAGAGGATGGCAAAAAAAACTGAAGGGGGAATGGAGAGAATACAAAATGATGGGAAATTAGAAAAGAGGTGCTTCAGAGACGAGAGATCACAAGAGACAGCTCAGGGAAAACAACATCCTGCAGGTGAACGCACACACACACACAGAGAGAGAGAAATCACACAAATAGGAACTAGTCCCACAGGCTGCATGAATGGAAAGAAGGAAGAGACCGATCCCATCTGGGATAGCAGAAATGTCCCAACAGGAGGATAACACACACACACACACACACACTAAGGAGAACAAACACAGACGGAAAGACCTTCAAACCTTCAAAGTCGAGATAACATTTAACCAGTTCTGTAAATCAACACACATGGAACTTGTGTGTGTGATCTGAGGTTGAAAGTGCATGTCAGAATAACAAAGTGAATGAGTGTGTGTGTGGCTCAGAGACTGCAGTTGTGTGTGGAAAGCCACAAGGTCAGTGCAAATTGTTTGGTCAACAAACCTGCATGACACAACTTTCGAGTCTTCTGACAACAGAATTGATTTTGACAAATACAGAGAGGTCAGATAGAAAGTTCTTACCTGTTGCAGAAGAGGCCACGTTGAGGAGGAGGATGGGACGGCCATGAAAAAGTCAAAAAAAGAGAGAGAAGACAGGAAAGGTAAGTAATGGGTCACATTGGCATGGGGGCGGCACGACTTGTCCTGACAACAGAGTGACAGTGTGAACATTAGACAACCATATAAAATCCTTAAGCAATCACACCGCCTGAGATCAATAGCTCAAAATGCCACTCCGTGGCTCATTTAAGGGACTAAGAAGAATTAATTTGACAGACTGACAAGTGGGGAAAATATTAACAACGAGACGGGCCGACAGGCACAGAGACGGGCAGGAAGGAAGGTGAGTCAGAGGAACAAATTGATAGGTGGATGACCTATTTATTTGGCAAAAGGAGTGACAGGCAGGCCGGCAAACAGACAGGTAGACAGATGTATAAATTGAGAAAAAACAGAGATGGACAGGTAGACATATGGACATGTTGGGACTGACATGCATGCCAAAAGCAGGGAGTTTGTGCAACCACAGGGACAGCATTGCCTGACACCTTATTATAAATGAATGAGAGATGCGTGCTCAAAGAGGCTTATGGTCAGGGGAGAAACACACAAACACACGGTGAAAACTTCCCTCCCTGGAGTGGGTGACCAGATGGACAGGTAGAGACAGGGGAGGAAGGAAGAAGACGTAGCAGAGGGAATGACCCCCACCCCCACCCCCACCCCGCTTGCTTTTGTCTTTCTCTAGATCTTCTGCTGGTAAGGGCCAAGCTTCAGAAAACAATCCTCACAAGCAGGTACGTTCAGATGGAGACAAATGGAGGGATGGAGAAATTACGAGAGAAGGCGTCAAACAGAGAGGAAGCCTGAAAATAGAAGAGAGGGGGAGAGTGTGTGCCAGTGCCTGAAATAAGCCTGATGGCAGCTGTCAGCTTCTATCTGATGGAGGGGAGAAGAAGAGCAGGAGAGAGTGATACAGAGAGGGATGGAGAGAGATGAATAGATGGCAGTGAGCACAGGTAAGAAATGGAGAGACGGGGAAAGAGACACGGAGAAACACTGAGGGAGGGACAGAGAGCGACCCGAGAGGAGGCAGAGATCGCATCTCTTATTCCACCGGGACCATATCCTATTCTAGATATCCACAAATATAGATAGATATAACACTTTCAGGAAACCATATGCATACGTTTGTGCGTGGCGGTAGGTGAGGACGCAATGCAGTCACATTACCTTCACCTCAAAGGTAAATTAATCAGAAAGAGATGTGGCAAAGCTAACATCTACCGTGTGCACGGTCATACATATGTATCAACGCATTAAAATGCAACGTTGCTATCAAGCTAATGCGCACGAATTCAAGCACACAGATGGGTGGATAACAAGATGGGTGGGGAATAGACGACACGTCCTAAATTCAAGTCGGTGCGACGGGCAGGCAGAGGGAGCCAATGACAAGACAGTCAAAGTCAGGTAAGATCCACGTTAAGCTGGTTCCCCTGATTTATTTGAAGATAATTCTGGTTTGTTACAACTTGGGTCTTATTTTTGCTCACATGTTCCCACGTCATCCAACGGGGCAAGACATGATCACATAGGTTGTAACCAAGCCAACAGCTTAGCCAGATTATCTAAAGCAGGGGGGGGGGGGCATCCTGCATGAAAAGCACTAATAATTTTGATACTTTAAAAGGGAACTCCATCGATTTTACACATTCTGTTTACAGAAATCATTCTGTAATCATTCTGTTTACATGTCTTGGGGAATACTTCTGCATATGCGAAAGGCTTTTGTGGCTCCAGAGGAAGCAGTGCAAAATAACTCGCCTCAAGTGAAGTTAGAAGTGAGGTTACCAGACCTCAGTAGACCACCCCTTATCTCTGCTTGAGGTTGGCAGCTCGAGGCTACATTAGCTGCTACTATTTTAGTTTTATAGTGTGGGATTGCCATTTTAACTAAGTTCTTCCAGTGCAGCTTGAGTAAGTATTTTATTGTTGGCCTTCATGTTCTGTTACTAAGTAACATGTTTGACCTGGGCGTTTGCCACTGCTTGTGTTTCTTGCCTTGTCTGACATTTGTTTTTAGCTGCTTCACTGATTTTCCCGATCTCAGCATTTAACTTTGTAGTAATGACGACCAAAAGTACAAGTATGATATCCTTAGTGTCCATCTTAACAATCTAGTAAACATATTTATATTCGCACTGCACCAACAGAGCCTCCACTGTGTTCAGAGTAGCTCTGGTATTTTTTCCCACAACGTGCATAAATGTAAACAAAAGTAGTACAGTGACACAATACAGACAATTCCATGGAATAGGAGTGCACAATATATTAGTTCTAAATAGGCTGTTTTAAGAATATAACAAAAGTACCGTCATCCATTTTAAACCGAAATTAAAACTTTTAGATGACTGAAGAGAACAGAGTGGAACCCTTTGATCCTCGTTGATATTTGTAGCGGGAGAGGACTTCCTTAACAGCTAAACAAACATGAAGCATCAGCATCTGCCGCAGATGCGGATCACTGCACTGATTACCACACTCCCCTTAGAAATTGTGCCTGTTGTTGTCCTAATGTGCAACAAAGGATTATCCCACTATTTGTGAAATGAGATTCAGAATAATTAGCATCCCGTTTTATTTAATTTCTTGGGTTTACAATACGGTTAGTTGAGACACTAATTGAACCACCGTGACCATTTTCTGAGCACGTCTCTGCTTCATCCGTACTGTTCAAGGTTTGTCTATCCGAGATGGATGGCGGTTGGATCTCATCCTGACTCCAAACCATCCTCACTTCAGCCATGCATGTGAGATGTGCTAAGCCCACGCAAGGTCCTGGTTTGACTGTTTTGGTCCCAAGTGAAATTACATGGCCCAATAAACTGAAATAAGGGGAAAACACTTCTAGTTTGAAAGGCTGCTTCTAGTGATTAAGCTGTAAAAAATAACCTCAGCTAAACAGACTGACACAAACAGGCACTCTTGGCACATGGGACTAGTGACCCAAGAAATACGGCAATCTGTGTGAAATGTGTCAAATAAGTTGGTAAGAGAAGGCTGACCAAGTAAATCCAGCCTCCAAAACAAAATGCAGGACAAAGTAGCTGTTTTTCCCGTGGACAAACCCATTCGAGTGCTAGACTTTGCCACAACTGCTATCCACTCTGCATCACAATAGCAATGTAAAAGAGTGTAAAGAGGGTATTTAATTGGTATTTTTGGCTATAACTGGCCCCCTAAAACAGTGTGTCTTCAGTATAGCTCAGTGTTACTTTATGTGAGGTTGAATAACAGTAGTAGAAAAATCATACTAATGAACATGACGCAGCTATCAAAAAAATTTATATAAACCTGCATTAACTGAGTTTTTGTCCACCTAGTGTCAGTGGAAATAAGCTGTAAACACAACACCGAGCTATCATAACCTTTTCAGATATGGCAAACATGCTAGCAAACAGGTGCTAGTTTCCATCCAGAAGATATGGAGCAACATCAGCATTCATTTGGAAATGTGTTTCTTGTCAGCTGATAAATTTAATTCAAATACTCTGCTCTACTTTTAGCTCCACTTTGTCCTCCACCAACTCCTGGGGGAAATATGGCTCTTTAGCTGCTAAATGCTCCACCATGTTCAGGTTCCAGCTAGTCGCTAACTTTGTCTGCCGATTGGTGCCGAGCGGTGAAGTTCAGCTTTTTTTGCTGCCTTTGTCTGGAAACAACACCGATGAGACAAAACAATGAGTTTGGAGATAAATCTCTGTGGGTTCGGCTTGAAAAGCAACCCTTTTCACAAATAAGTAGTCATTTGATCCATTGTTAATATAGAAATGTTGATTATAGCAGCTTTAATAAATCATTTGTATTAGATCATCTAACCACTATGTTTAACACTGAACTGACAACCTTAGGAAGATTACTTTGACTGGTTTACATTTTGTGATTTCTCACAACTGCAACCTGCCAGTTTCACACCTTCCTCTGTACTGGGACTGCACAATAAATCATACACATATATATATATATATATATATAAATAAATAAAAGGCAATTCAATACGGACTGCTGCTATTTCCAAATCACCTGAGGCGGCCTTTTTTTTCATTAAGAGCAAAAGAATTTCAGACAGCTTCCTACACAACTTAATTTGGTGCTGTGAGGAATGTTCTGGCCAATAAACAAAGAAATACATGCTGGAGAAAATCCTTCAGTTCATTTAACCCAAGCAAATCCTACAACAGTGCCGTCTCTGACTGCACTTTCATTTATACATTGTGTATTACTTTTAAGCAGTGAAATTTGAATTTAAGTGTGGAAAAAGCTGTGTCAAAATGCGACGCAGCTCATGCCAATGCGCACAATTCATGAGAGATAAAACTATCATATTTTTGTCAATACTCTGCAAGCCTTTACTCTCGCCCTCAGGCTAATGCTGCCCTTATATTATCTCATAGACCTGTTTAATAAAAATATGAAATGTACAATGCATTTTAAATCGTTGCTATGCATGACACATTTTGATCCGTAGGCTGTTTCATGATCTACAACCCACTGTGTATGCCTGCCAAAGTTAACCCACTGGCACCAGAATCCCCTCTTTGAGAGGTGTGTGAAAAAAAAAAAAAAAAAGACAGGTATAGATGTTAAAATCATAATTCCATGCTTTGAAAACGCTGACAGCTGCTCTCAGTAAAAACTGACAGAAAATAAGGAAGACAACTTGAGAACAAAAGGCATCATTTTTTATTTTTTCCAAACTGGATATTTAATGTCTTGGAATTAAACTTTTCATGCAGTGTTTAAATTACCATGATAATGCTGTCAAAACTGATGAATCAAAGAACTGTTTTAAGAAAGTTGTAAAGGGCATTGTAATGGACCCCCGTGTGCAGTTGTTCACTCGAACCACTTCAGACAAGACTCCAAAAGGTCAGAACACCATGTCTGACCTTTTCACCCCAACACACACACACACACACACACACACACACACACACCTTTACGCTGATTAACATTCCATCGGAGGAGGAGGGGGTTGACAAAGAGATACTTTCCCCGTCACCTTCTTGCCCTCTTGTTTTCCTCCCTTTACCGCCAACTGTTCAGTCCGTGTCTCCTTTCTTTCCATTTGCCTCCTTGAACACAATTATCCCTCCCTTCCAATTTCCTCTTCCACTGTGCTTTTTTAAGCTCTCTCTCCATCTCCATTTCCTCCCGTGGTAATGTTAATGTGTCTGTGCATGCACATGTGTACGCTGTAGAGGCATGTCATGACAGCCCCCCCGTTACTCAGCTCATAGGCTTGTCTCGCCTCATTGGACCGAGCGTGTGCACATAATTCACACACCGATTTTTACTGATGAATACTTCAATTCAGTTCAGTTTTATTTATATAGCGCTATATCATAACAGAGTTATCTCATAGCACTTGTTAATATAGAGCAAGTCTAGACCAACTCTATATATACTATAAATACTTAAAACAACAAATGTATTTCTATGCCTCTGCAGCTACTTACGCACATACAAACATAAGCAGATACACACACTTTCTCATTCTGGCAATCAGGATAAAACCAACAACAACAGAAAAATGACAGGGTGTTTGATTAACTTTTCCACACCTCCTCCCTGTTATTAAGACCTATGACTCCTGTATGTTTCCACACCTGCTCTCTCTGTGGCCGTTGGTGTGCAACTGGCACGTGGCAGCATGTGTGTGTGTGTGTGTGGCGGTGAAGCGCCGCCCAGTAAAGATGGTGTGTGGACATGGTATTTGATTCTCCACTTCCAAACACTGCGGTTCGCGGACGCCGCCAATTCTCGTGCCAGATTTCTGATGGATTCTCACTTGGTGCAATTCCTCTTCTTTACTTTTATTCCCCAACTTTAGTTGCAGTTACTACATTTGTCCAAGGGCCAAAATTTTTCAAAGCAGACAATGTGGGGGCTGGACTTTCAAATTAATATATGCTGTACCCTGACTGGTCTGTGGCAACGCAGCCCCATATGGAACAATTTGCAATACACTGTGTGTTCTGACACCTTTCTATCAGAACCTTTTCAGCAATTTGAGCTACAGAAGCTCTTCCGTTAGATCGGACCACACAGGTCAGCCTTCGCTCCCCACGTACATCAATGTGCCTCAATGAGCCCTGTCGCCGGTTGTCCTTCCTTGGACCACTTTTGGTAGCTACTGACCACTGCAGACCGGGAACACCCCACAAGAGCTGCTCTGACCCAGCCGTCTACCCTTGTCAAAGTTGGCCCTTGTCAAAGTTGCTCACATCATCACGATTGCCCATTTTTCCTGCTTCAACACATCAACCTGGAGGACAACATGTTCACTTGCTGCCTAGTATATCTCCCCCCCCTATACTGACAGGTGCCATCGTAACGAGCTAATC
>JAVQJF010035559.1:0-10190 GCA_036023855.1 Gadopsis marmoratus | reverse complement strand
CACACACACACACACACACACACACACACACACACACACACACACACACACACACACACACACACACACACACACACACACAAAGGGAGCAAACCCTGACTCCAAATGCCAGCATGACTTCTCTCACTTAGGTGCTCGCTTAGTTTTCCACTCATTTTTCACCAGGGTCAGTTTTGCTACCCCAGATTCAGCTGTCACACATTTCCTCAACCTCCCTGGCCAATTAGAGTAACCAGA
This sequence comes from Gadopsis marmoratus, assembly GCA_036023855.1. NCBI lineage: Eukaryota > Metazoa > Chordata > Actinopteri > Centrarchiformes > Percichthyidae > Gadopsis > Gadopsis marmoratus. Next base: position 9,953 of record JAVQJF010035559.1, on the reverse strand, counting down.
AACAGGTGGAAATAGGATTCCTCCAAGGCTCCTGTATGTGTATGTGGGTGTTTGCACTCTATGTGGACATAAGACAGAGTTGGACAGACAAAAAAGAAGAGAGGAAATCAAAGGAACATTGTTTATGTGTGTGAAAGCAGCACATGTGTGTTTGCACAGACGTATCTGATTGCCGTGGGATTATTATATGTCTAAACCACAGGAAGAGTGGGCGTTTCTGCAGCCTGATTAGGACCCAAACACTAAGATTTGTGTGATCAACTGCTTTGATTTCCCCCCGCGCAGAGGAAGCACACAGGCCGAGTTAAACACATATGACGTGATGGTTCACGCAGTAGCAGGAATCACAGGATTGATGAATGGAGGGAGCAGAGAAAATAAACGTTCCTGCTCTGTTGTTCTACTGACATATGGCTCGGTGATAATGAACACCTAAATGGTGGACCTGAACTCTTCTGGAAATACTTGAGTCACAGTTGAATTGGAGTGTACTGAATAAGATACAAGCTTTTGTACCTCTATTGTTCTGGCAGCAGTTTATTAATTCCATCTTATCAAACGATGTAACCCTACATTTACATTGTTAGGTAACATTGTGTGGGGAATACGTTTCAGTTAACAGGGTGGTGCAGTTGTGATTTTTCACTTCTATTCAAACTATCAAACTATCCCTCAGACCTCATGGCACTAGCCATGTATTTCATACTATATACTAACTAGATACAGTATGCACTATGTGCTAATCTTTATAGTGTTCTGTTGTTGGAGTTATACAAGAAATCAATCAATTCCAGAACAGTCTCAAAACCAATTCCTCTATTTCCTTTGTGCATTGCATTGAGGGACAATAGTGTCCAATCAACAGCACACTCAAAAATGAATGCATGTCACCTTTCCAGCATGAGAACACTACGTGCTCAAAACCTGCTTAGAATTAGTATATAGCACAGACTTGGGCCACACCTGGAGTGTACCAGCTTCGGGGGTGGTGTTCAGCACCTGACCCCTGACCTCTCTGGAGGAGCACAAGTGATAAATCACGTTTCATATTAGAACTATGGCTAGAATAAAAAAACATAATTTTGACTTTAGAAGATCAGCAACAAAAGAGCAACACAAGTTCGTGACATTATCTTTCTGGCTGTACAGCTGATTCTTATGGTGGAAAGTGGGCCATGAAGCAGAAAAAAAAAATAAAGAGGCACTCCACCTATTTTACACATCAAGATCGGTTTACTCGTCATAGGGAGAACTACTCAGCCTGGGGAAACAGTTATAATGTCTTTTAAAGCTCAGGAGGAGATTTCCAAAAAAAAAAACCCTACTGATGTCATAATGACATGACGGCCTAAAAGCTACAAACAAAAAGCCTGCATTACAAACTGGGAAATGGAGTTTGAAAGAAGCATTTACCAGGCAAACTTGATACTTACGAGAAGTGTAGGATCTGGGATATCATTGTTTTCTGTGCTGGGTTTGACCATACTTTTTCAGATCTGTTTCCTGCAAACCACTCAACTTTATAGAAGTACAATACTAAATCACAGGAGCCCATTTGTCCTTATATTCGTTTGACAGTAAAGAGTAACATGAAACATGAGAGACATTAACAGATGTAAAGAGCAAAGTTCAGAATATTAAATAGGCCTGTTCAAAAGTAAACCATCTTTTTGGCCAATACATAGGAAAACATTCTCACACTTTCAGAATGGGACAGTCCACATACTGCTGTGCAATAGTCTGCTTCTCTTTCTTTCACTCTGTCTACAACTCTGTCTGGTCCCATCTGTCCTGTGATTTCAACAGAGCTGATCTTGTTGTCTAAATATTTCCTGTCACAGTTTAAGGAGTTTTGCAGGAGGGCAGATGGTATAAAACTCAGAAGCGTAGTATTTCCACTTTGCTACTGGGCTGCGAGCCACTTTAGGCCCACTACAATATAGTGAGTGACAGAGTTATAGGGAGGCACCCCGGGTGGACACAGGCAAGATAATCAAAGCTAACGCTTCCAGGTGTAAAATGTTATTACCAATAAAAAGCGTGAATGTATTTGTATGTGTACTACTCAGTCACCAGTGGCATTTGGACATTGTGATAGTTTGTCACCAGGTCATAAATCCACATCATTAAAGACATGCGGCCTTGAAATGTCCCCTTTACCAATATGTTTGTACACATTCAGATGTAACGTTTATATGATTAGATTGCTTGAAATGAATTCAATTTCGACAATCTGCTCAAGCTGAAATTCAAGTTGTACACACACACACAGTCACACAGTCAAGGACTCGTACACTTTACAACCTGGACCCTGTTGGAGAGGCCACACTGCACCTCTCTCATGTGGCCACATGAGCAAGCAAAAACAGATTATGTGACAGCCTTTGGCATTGTGAACTAAAGTGCGCACCCAGTTCTCTCTTTACAACCTTAATGGAGCTTGTAATGATTTCCATATTCCTTTGTTCTCGTCTCTGCTTTTCTGTCCCATTACATTTTATTTATTAGCAGGATAAACTCTTGATGTGTTGAAGATTCGCAGCGATCTTAGGTGCCAAATATGTTGTGTCATTATGCCTTACAGCTATTGCGAGGATAATGTGTTTCCCATTTTTCTTGTAGTCCACATTATCCCACCACTGATGTGCAGTTATTGTTGCGTTAGCTGTGATTCTGGTGATGGGAGAGTGTCAGGCACTGAAAGGTACTGTTATCGAGTTGTGCAGGATAAATACTGTACAGTGCTGTGCTTTGTTTTTGGCAATGGCTGCATGTGGTTTGTAGCCTTGGTATGCAAATGCAACCACTCACACACCCATACAGGCATAAAGAAATGCCCAAATCTGAGTCAGTCATTATTTTGTCCTTTTGAAGGTGTGCTGCTTCCCTGTGACTTCTATATCTTTACTTTAGCTCCAGACAGCATCTGTATGTACATGTACTGTATGAATGAGTAAACAAGCACTCCACCCATGTGGAGGCTGCTGACACATGAAACACCTCAGGGAAACACACCCAATCTGCTCCTGATTTTTACACTTAACTGTAAATCCTCCACCCCCCCTTCCCCCCCCCATCAATCTGGTGGTGTTTGGAGACAAGCTGAGCTCCCGCTGCGGCAGACAGACAGAACGGGAACGTCTGTCAGGATGACACATGACTAGCTGGAAGGAACCCAAGCAGGGTCAAATGGACTGCTGTGAGCTACAGAGACAAAACAAGAAGCGCTGAATCTTTATTTTGTCAGTACTTTTGCACCACACACACACCTCTGTTCAATTACCTACTGGAGACACTATGCAGTAACATGATTTGTGTGTGATATTTGCTGTATAAATGTCACACTGTTCACGCCATAAACAAACTGCTGCACGTAAAGGCTACGTGAGAACTACAGGTGGCCTGTTGCTATTAACGTCCATGACAGTCTGTTTGCAAGTAGTTGTAACTACAAATGAATTTAACCACAAATTATGTAGCTTGCACTTTACATTTCTTTCAGTTGTGTAATCCATTGAAGTGAACATCAAGTCTGCATTAACTGTCACTTTGAAGTTATCTTTGTGGGGTGCACTTTAAGTCCAGAGTGATTTGAAAAGTCTGCGTGGCATCACCTGATATCGCACAGAAATGAAAGGAAACCAATTGGACGCCTGTATATTGGAATTTCTGAAACACAGCAGTATTGATTAAAACAATTAATTACAGTGATATCAAATACACATTATTTCCACTAAATTGGCTACAACATGTAAAACTATTACTATGGTCCTTTTTGGAAATACGCTTATTGTTTTATTTCTGAGAGTTAAATCAAAAGATTGATACTTCTCTTGTATCTGTCAAGAGACATTTAGCTTAGCATAAGGACCGGAAATGGGGCAAACCCTTTGTTTTTACGGGAGGGGGGGTTATTTACTGCACTATTTCTTGGCCAGGAGCAGTGACTTCCTGGAGTCTTTTTGTGACCATGAGGTTGCTAGGCAACCAGCTGAGATTTCATGTTAATCTAATGTGTTATTTAGTGAGTTTTAGAGGTACTGGTACTGTAGGTGGATACTGTAGTGACTATCTTTGGATAGAGCCAGGCTGTTTCCCCCTGCTTCTAGTCTTTATGCTAAGCTAAGCTAAACCACTGATGGCTCCAGCTTCATATTTAACAGACAAGTATAGGAGTGGTAATCTCTTCATCTAACTCTCTGCAATCGAGTTAGCAGAATTGACGTGACACAATGTAAGTTCCCTGTGTTACTTATCTTAATTTTCAACATTTTAGGGAGCTTTGTCTCCTGTCTCAACCTTCAGGGCATAAAACTAGCAGAAAAGGAGGATTTGGAGCACTTCTCATAGATCTTGACATCGCCTTAATACAATCTTTGTCATCGTGACTACATGTATGCTTGTTAGCCTGTTCCATGCTGTGCTCAGACTCTCAATTTCAAGCACTGTTGCGCTGACAGGGAGACCCAGAACTTAAATTAAGACCATCTATCCCTCTGTTCAGGTTTATGATAGAACTGTAACCTCTCTGCGCCCTCGGCCTCCACATCTGAGGTGAACTGTCTGCTGAAGTCTTCACTTACACAACTGTCAGCCACGTTGTTCCTGTTCCCTTCTGACTCCTTCTGATCTGCTCAAACCATACCATACACTGGCAAGCAGCTGCAGTATCTCCTGCCGTTGAATTATTGTTCGTACTCTATGGAATTTTCCTTTTCTAGCAGCTCGCTTCACACATCTGAGGGCCACATGAGGCCGGTCGGTCATCTGCTGCCATGGATCTTCTCCAGAGCTGGTTTTGTGTAGCTGCCTGTGTACCTGGCAACACATTCAGTCCAGCACACCTATGCACACACATTTAAATGCACACTGTGTATAAATACACACACACACACACACACGAGAACATTGAAAGGAAATTTCACTTGGAATAAGTGAGATGGAAATCATTACAGTACAGTGCTTGGGTTTCCACAAGGTATCCATGACTGTATTCTTGTATTTTTGTAAATTATAGTAAGTGATGATTTGTTATGTGACGCATTTGCTGTAAATGTAAATAACTTGTCACAAGAAAAGTAGAAGAGGGCTGTGTTATGTTCATGATGTAATATTTTTCACAGTAGTTTATCAAAATTGGAAAAAAAAAAGTATGTCTAAAGGCCTAAAAAGATATTGCAGGCATTTAAAGGAACAGTTTGACGTACTTTTAATCAATTTCCTTCCAAGAGCCGAACTGACAATAAAGACTGGAAACAGCGAGCCTGGCTCTATCCTATGGAAAAATTGGACTTGGGCGAGTTCACGCATTATTCTAAGATGGAATAGACAAGGAGACAATGCTATTTAAATAAATGATGATTAATAAATGACCTACTTTTCCTGTGATACATGTTTGGAACAGTTCATTAACACGAGAAACCAAATGCAAACAAGCAGCTCCTTTGAAATTAATTAGCTGTATTAGCATTGTCATTGTCACAAATTCCTGATACCACCAACTCGGAATTACAACTAGGTGGCTGACGTGAGAGTTAGTCTTATTGTGACATGAACACAGCATACTGTGTGTATGTGCCCATGAGGTTGCCAGAAAACCTTTCAGGAAGTTACAGCAAAGAAATTGTGGGAACAGAACCCAACAGAATTTTGGTTTTGTTGTTAAGCAAAAGAGGTACGTGTTGTTTCAGTTAGCTTTAGAGGTTCTGGTAGGTGGATTTTGTTTAACTTTTGGACATATCCAGACTAGCCGTTTCCCCCCCTTCCAGTCTTTATGCTAAGCTAAGCTAACCGGCTGCTGGCTGTGGCTTCATATTCACAGTACAACATGCGAGAGGTATCAACCTTCTCATCTAACTCTCAACAAGAAAGTGAGTTAACATATTTCCCAAATTGTGAAGCTATTCCCTTAAAGTCTCCCCATCCCATCAATCCTTTGTAAAGGTTTGCGTATATTATGTACTTCACACCAGACGTCTCGAGTCAAGCCGTTCAGTAGCAACGAGCAGACAGTGTGGATACGTGTAACTAGATGAATGTCAGGAAAGTGTTACTGAAAAAGAACACGGACGCTGAGCTACCCTCCCCGGATATACCAAAGTTAGAAAGAAATCGTTTCCATTTTCTTTTCTGCGTTGTATCATTGTAAGAACTGTCCTCCTTGTTTCCTGTAAACTATGTACCATACATAAGGCAGAAACATCTACTGGTAGAGACAAATGGAGTGAAGGCGCTCTGAACCCCCTAAACTGCTGAGACAGGGAACAAGGGCTGAAACGTAATAGCTCTGACCTGAATAGATTTTACAGCCCTCCTTCCATGCTGGGGGAGCCAGCATATGCGAAAAACATCAAGCAGAGGTGAGCAGCAGCAGATATTATCTTCCTTTTGCATAGTCTGGCATTAAATAAAGTTGGATTAAGCTCAATGCCATGCGCCCCATCCTGCACACTGTGGCAGGAGCAGTGAGAGCCAGTCATGCCAAGTCTTACATAACCCTCCCCAGACAGGGTGTATTCCAACTTGCCCAAACCCAAATCTTTTTTCATCCAGATAACCTCTGCAGACAATGTTTGTCAGAGAATGAACTGTGAGCGAGGCAGTAAATTACCGCTGCAGTGACGGAAAGAAAGAATGGGGAGAAAAAACAAAACAAAGGTACTGTTGAGAATGTATGGCAACGAAGCGTGCAGCTAGATAGAAGATAGTGAAGATTGATTGAGCACTATCTTTCCTCAGCATGGTAGGAGCCTTTATGTTGTCTAGACTAGCCTCTGATGTATGATGGAATCCCAGACCACTGAACCCTGGGGTATCAGAAACCACTATCTCCTCATAACCTCCTTCCAGGAGAAGCTGCGGAGCCTCCATGGTGAACTCCAGAAGCTGAGATTAAATCATGGAAAATATGGGTCCCAAAGCTTGTAATTGCTTAATTGGATAGCCTCAGTCCCTCAATTATTTCTCTAGTCTTTCTTTCCCTGTCCAGCTGCACATATTGATGAGAACATAAACCAGAAAGCTCCGTCTGAGAGGCGTGTATGCCTACGTGTGCCTGCATGTGCTTACTAGTGATTGTTGGAACTGAACTATAGCCTGTGGTTCTCTGATTTAGAGAGGCTGCTGACAGCTGGGAGGGGGGGTGGGTGGGTGTGGATAGGTGTGTGTGTGTGTGGGGGGGGGCGGAGGATTTGTGTCTCTTCTCTGGTGACTCAGGCTGTCAGCTTCACTGCCCAGAAAAAGTGAAACATGGGTTCTAATGAGCAAAGATACTGATCAGAACAGTTTTACGTCAGTTTGTCCTCACTAGCATCAGGAGCAAATAATAAACTGGCTGTAAACCAGTCAAAAAATAAAAAATCATTGTCCACTACTCTTTGGTATGATTGTCATCTATGCCAGAAGAGCGTTAAAAGTGGACCATATTATTTTTAAAGTGCCTGTATTTGTTTTTACGAACCCTCAGAGAGACGCTTGGCCCAATATGAGCCCGGTATATACTTTGCACTACACAACGTGAGTTATTCACAGCTCTCAGGGGCTACGCTTCCGCCGCATTTGCAGTAATTTTAACATCAACGCTTGCTTTTCTGGTGGAACACCCAGGTGAGCGTCCTTCCTGGCCAAGTCATTATGCCACTTGAGTGCTGAAGCGCTATGAAAGTCAGTAGACCCTAAGGCCCCAGAGGGCCGAAGCTAGGCCCACCCTCACACCGCAGAACAGTAAAGAAGCAGAACGGAAAGGGGAAATACTCAAATGTACTGTCCTATGAGATCTCGTGCTATAAGATGAGATGTTCTCAAGGAGTGCGGCTTGCCAAGATGAATGGTTTTGAGATCAGTCTTCTCTGTATGTGTCAATGTCTAAAGGATGATGCATTTCTTTATATATACACACAGATAGATATACAGGTAGTGCAGTGCAAACACAAGAAGGGATTTCACTACTTCTCGTTTCTTTGCATAGGTAATAATCAGCCTGTTGTGACTGTTCTGAGTCTCATTTGCTCCCATGAGACTATTACAAATCCTTGGCTGTCTGATAATACAGCGCCACACTCATTCATCCGTTCAGCTTCAGGCTCTGAGCTGTTGAACAGATGCACACCAAGTCAAAGGATTTCCTCTTGTCCTAAATTTCTGCCATCCCTGTCAGTACGCAGAAGAGTTATGACACATGTCGGTGCTGATGTCATGATCGTGTTGAGGCTTCAACAACAGATTGAAATACCTGCTGCACACAGAGCGCAGACCTTTCTCGAGCACGTATGACTTAATTTCATAGAAAAATATTTGGATTCGCCTTCACTGTGGTCTTGACTTGACTGCAGCTTTAAAAAAATGGTCTCGCCTCAATATTTTTGTTAAGATTTGCATGTGTTTCAACATATTTCACCACATGTACTGGCAAATCACATTAACTGAGCCTTTTCATTCAAAGCACAGACTCTGCATAACTGCTGGATGAACCTTGATGGGCTCAATGATGGTTTTAAGCATAAATCACAAATGACTCTCAAAGTTGCTTAACAGGACAGTGATAATAAGGCTTTGGATTTCAAATAGGTTATGACACGTTTAATGCCATCTTGCTGCAGATTGTAAAACCGAGAACCTTTCCCCCAAAATACCCAAGACAACATTATTCTTGGTTATAAAAGGGTTTCGGTGCATTGCCAACATTTCCAGAGTGAAATGATGTGGTCCCTTTCGCTGCAGACAAACGAAGCAAGGTGACAAAACAATCGACAATCAAACAGGTCTGTGGAATAAAATCACCTCATGAAATCATCAGCAAAATAAAAGATGCCCAGTTTTACTAAGACAAAAAAAAAGAGCTATGTTTAAGAGGGGAGTCTGTCATTACTGTTCCAGAGTGGGATTCAGAGTTTTGTAGACTATCTCATAGAGGCCAGACAAAACAGAACCAGCACGACAACTTCAGACACAAACAGGATGCTTGAACCATAGTATGTGTGTGTGTGTATATGTGTGTGAGCTCAAGTGTGCTCGCGAAATAAGTAGTAGAAATAATAAGTAAGGGCGGACAGATTGATGTAGTGAATGTTTCACTGAAAGGATAAATAATGCTAAATAGTTTCACTTTCTTAATTTTCCCACCATTCTGATAACATTTTACAACTCTGGTAACATAACATTGGTTTCATTGTTTTTGTTTAAGGGTTGGGAATACACATCCTGTGTAACCATACTATGCAGACATTTATTTGGGTCTCTAGCATGCACCACTACAGCGAGTAAACTTGATACAGGAAATCACTCTACAAAATCTAATGGATGTTAGTGACGGGGAGTTTAGTCATTTAACGTTTACAGCTGCAAACTGTAGCAAACTGTGTGCTTGACCTTGACCACAGCAGTTGAGAAGATCTAACCATAAATAAAGTCCATTTAGTCGCTGTTCTGGAGCTTTCGATCATATCACATGATCTTCAGGCATGCCTTAAGGACATAAAAACCTGGATGACAAGCAATTTTCTAATGCTCAACTCTGACAAAACTGAAGTTATTGTACTTGGCCCTGAACACCTCCGACATACATTATCTAAAGATATAGTATAGTTTCTTTAGATGGCATTGCCCTGGCCTCCAGCACCACCGTAAGAAATCTTGGAGTTATCTTTGATCAGGATATGTCCTTTAACTCACATACTGCATAAAACAAATTTCAAGGTCTGCCTTTTTTCACCTACGTAACATTGCAAAAACCAGGCACATCTTGTCTCAGGAAGATGCAGAAAAATTAGTTCAAGCATGTTACCTCAAGGCTGGATTACTGCAACTCTGTATTATCAGGCAGCACCAATAAGTCCCTTAAGACTCTCCAGCTGATTCAAAATGCTGCGGCACGTTTACTGACAAGAACCAGGAAAAGAGATCATATCACTCCAGTATCAGCATCTCTACACTGGTTACCTGTAAAATCCAGAATA